>SNQJ01S0015918.1:134982-153931 GCA_010110895.2 Picea sitchensis | reverse complement strand
CGGGCATTGTGGGTGCATGAGGCCCACGTGCCCCGCCCTCTCTTCCTCCATTGCCTTCTTTAATCCTAAGCCTTACACGCACCCTTCCGACTCTCTATCCCCAACCCTAAACTATCCCCAAACCCTAAATGCTCCATCATTTGCCTCCTCCCCCTCTCTAGAGGTGCGACCGAGGCTTTGAGATTTGGTTGCTGCTAGTAGCGCTTGGACGCCCGGCTGTGTGATGGCTTCTGTGTTGTGTAGTGTGGCAGCTACACGCCTCCTCATGAAATTTAGCAAGTTTCACCCTCCATTTAGCTTGGATGCTCGACTGTGTGTTGTGGGCTCCCTCCTGTGGACGCTCGGCTATGTGATGGCTTAGTGTTGGGCTTCGATTTGGTTGTCGCATAGTCCATTTTCACTGCTGCTTCTTTTAACGCTGACTTCAGGATGAGAGAGAGTTAGGGTGGTTCAATGCCGCGTTGCGTTGGCTTGTGCTGGTGTTGGCTACTAGTAGTTGTAGTTGCTTGGCGGTGGCACGTTTGTAGTTGTAGTTGTTATGGGTGCGGGAGTCCCGGGGTCAAACCCGAGGGGTTCCCCTCCTTGCCTGATTTGTTACATGTTTGATATATGGCATAGTTTGTGTGTGATTTGGGTTCTTTTTTTTTGTTTTGCAGGCCGCGTAGTGCATATTATGCCCCTCGTGGGATCCTCCCTCCTTGTCGCCTGATTTGGGCACTTGATGGATTGGGTGTTGTCGGTGAATGGGCATATGTTTTCTGGAGTTTGAGGCATTTTATTTATATGTTAAAATCATTTTATTTCTTTCAAGTATGCAGCAGGTTCAGGCACAAATAATAGAGACGAGTTTCATGATTTATGGTTGCATATGAAAAACACAATGTAGAGAAGCACAGAAAGCCCCCAGGTCATGGGAGACTCAAAATTCATCATGGATAGGGAAAATGTTAGATGCCACATTGAAAATCTGGTAATCTTACCAACCATGAACAAAATTTTAGAGGTAAAAGTGAAGTTTTCTGAAATTTCTTTTTCCTGTATATACAGAAATTTTTTATGAGCAAGCAAATAAATTATTTAAAGAAGCTCTTTCTATGCAGGGGGAGGAAGCATTCAACATGTTTCAATCTAGTTTCCAGTGGTACTTGCCTAATGCCTGCTAGCGCAATGGATTTCTAATTGGTTTTGCGTCTTGCGTTTGTTGTTCACGTTTCTTCTCCCCTAAAACCTTGTAGTCATGTTTCTTGTTCTATTTATGTTTCTTGTTTCTGGTAAAATAGCGTAGGAGTGTGGATTGATATTCCAACAATGCCACAACAAGTTTTCTATCAACATAAAGTAAAGTAAATCCTACTTCCTAGTTCACCTGGTGACTTCACTATTCATTGCGACTCTGTTGGGGACATCTTGGCTGATAAAAGAAATGCCCGGTCTCATCCTCATATTTTGATCACCCCTGTATACGAAAACCCTGAACGCTTGGTATCCATAACTAATCAAAAGAGGAAAGAGGCCCTGCTAAATCCTGTCGTGGAAATCTCATCTGATAGCCCCTCTCCGAGTAGTACCCACGACTCAAACCTCTCGCCTGAGCACGAGCTCCTCGTTGACCTCTCTGGTTTTAGCTTGTTCTTTACTGACAAAGGCAAGCTACATTAACCTTTCACCCACTTGTCCCCATTGAGGGCCACCCCAGCCGGTACTGCAGTCACTCGAAATATGGAAAATCCCCCACAGGCACCTTGGGTGGCCGCAAGATATGGCGCCCTTCGACTGCCTCGTAATCTACACGACTTGCCCGATAATCATTACCTGAAAATCATACCTAAGTTCAATGGGGAAGGAGATGTTAAAGAAGAAGACCATGTCATGGCTTACGTCAATTTCGACTTTTCTTAAAGTAGGTCGTGAGATGCTTTACATTGGGCAAAATTCAGTTCAGTATAGTAAAATTGTTTTTTTTTGTACGTTGACATAGCCTTGGTAGATTTGGGTGAAAATTTAAACATTTGGATTTTTTTTTTTAATTAATTAATTTATTTATTTTGTAGAAACAAACTAATTTGTTTATTAAAAATTTATAGTTGCAGACAAGCCTTAGCCATACCTAGTAGGCTCCTGCATGTTCTCAACTTTACATCCTTTGTTTACAACTTTATGTTGCAGGAGCATGCTTTTATTGGAAGGATTCGCAGAAATAGATTTGTCTTTTTAGGGGACTGGTTTTGACATGCAAGTAAAAGAAAAATTTTGTTTATTGTGTATGTTTTTTTTTAGGGAGCTATTTTTAAAGGGTTAATCAGGAAAAGTTGAGATACGTTCCCAATTAAAGGGATGAGATGTATTCTTTTTGAAAAAAAGAATGGACGTAAGTTTTCACTGAACGAAGTAGGGATTATGTAACAGTATTGTTTCAATTAACTTGGCCCTTAAGGCCCCAATGCTTCAAGCTGAATCTCTGATACCATGTGTAGTGACCATATAAATTTAAAATCCATCAATTCCATAAACTGTAACAGTAATATCTACTTGATTTCAGTAACTCAGTAATTCCTTATAAATTCAGCATATACGCATATAAAATTATCATAATGAATAATGATTCCATAACAGAAATAAAACAAATACTTAATTTAAATTACCTTGGTCTGATGCTAACCCTCCACTTTCCACTTGCCTTGTTGGCCTTCCTGTTGCTGCCTTGCCCAACTTGAAGCCACAGACCAACTCTGCCCAAAACCGAGTTTCCACCCTACCAACTATGATAACTACCTAGCTCTAGGATACCATATGGATATCCTGGCCCCCATGCCCAAAACCCCCAGCAAACCAGTGCCCCCTGTACTAACCCTTTGTTGGCAGCCAATCCGCCTTTTTTTTTCACTATTTTATAAGCTGCCTACACCAATGTTTTGCAAACATCTATTTTGCATCGCAATTTTCAAATAAACGACACTTTTATTTTTGCGACATTTGCACATTTACCTTCGTTTTTTTTTCACGACTGTAAGCGTGAAAGCTTAGTCTTTCGAAGTCGCATTGGAATCATTATTTGAACTGTCATGATCCTTCTTGTCAATATGCCCATTGCACTTACCTTTTAATTATCATTATCCAATTGGCAAGATCCTTTGATTGGTACTCATGCTTTGATTGATTTTGTGACTTGGTTTCATTGAATTTGTAATACATTGGCATTTGGATTTATATTTTATTTGACCTACTTGAGCATTGGTTTCATGAAAATACATAGGTGTTATGGTTAAATCTTTCATATATATCTTTTAATATAATGCCTATGTTTGTGTTTTCATAACTGTTGGTATGATTGATTATATGAAGACCCATTGGTACATTGGTTAAACTATTGATGTGAGCTGTTACAATACATTGGCGCATGGTTAAATATTTGGCATTGGTTTCAAATCATATGTTGATGGTTTAAAACTATGGCATAATGTTTCAATTGTGCACTTTGGTTTATATAATTGCCACTGTTTTCATTGGTCAGCCAAGTGACATAATTGTTGAACTATAGAATAATGGGTAGAACAACTATGAGCCGGCGGTTGTACTTTGGCAATAACTATTTTGCATGGCAGAGATAAACTCCACCACCTTCACACGATGGCATTTATTCCTATCCCTTATCCCCGTTTACCTCTGTTAGCTCTAGTAACCCTTCCTGCATTTTTCTCTTGTGTGTGCTATGATCCAAACCCTAGGCTTACCATGTGCTCGACTCCATGGCACCAGTCGTGCGAATCGAGCCAAACGGCAACCAAGCCTTGTTAATGTTCGACAATGCCCGGAAGGACTTGGCAGACAACGGATGGCTCACCTTCATGTAGCGATTTGAAGGTTTTAATCTAATTGTGGCACAGCAGTTCGCTCTAACTTTTGATGGTTGTAGAGCCAAGGTGGGTGACATACAGTTGGAAATTGATGACAAGTTTATCAGTTCTGCTACAGGGTTACCTGCCACGGGCCAACATTGGTTCAAGAATTCAAAAGTGGAAGAAGTTTCGTGGCCACTACTGTTCGTCTCCCGAAAGGTCACCTCGTGTGACAGAGGTATGTCCATCTCTGCACTTAAACCATGATGGCACGATACTTTGATGGTAGTCAAATAGTTTGTGACCTGTGAGGGTTGATATGGACTTGTGTTTCTCTACCACCTGTGTTTGCTAATGAATTTTATGGGATACCCGTTGAATTTTCCCTTTTCCTTTCAGCGTAGCTTATATAAAATGTCGAAAAGGTTTAAAAGGGAGAAGGTAGATAGTAGTCTGTTCCACCATGGGCTTATTAAACTTATCATTATTTATCACTTAAGTTTACGTGGTGATAGCTGGAGAGATTTCATCGCTCGAAATGGTTTTGATGACACAGTCCCTGTCTAGGTTGACAAGCCTATGGTAAATGAAACCAAGGCCGAGCCACCTGTGCCCTTCCATATCCTATTTCCCTCTCCTAAGCCTTTGGTCGACCCTGCTATTGACTTACTAGACATTGGAACTGAGAATGTTGAGGATATAAAGAAACCTATAAGAAAAAATCCCAAGGCAAACCCTACGGCTTATGCCAAGGGTAAAAAGAACGCTCGGATGATTTCAAGGATGGCTAGGAACAAACCTAAACCCTCTGTTGAGTCAAATCCTATTGTCCTTAGTGAGGATTCGGACTTTGATGTGGAACGTTTCTTAGCCAGTGAGTACCCTTACTCACAGGGTTTATGCCCCAAGCCACCTTATGATTTCGTGACGAATCTTCCCCCTTGCCTAAGGAGTAATCTTGGCTACCCTGGTATTAAATTGCCTAATGAAACCCTCAGCAATATGTCCAAACCCTCGCCTGCTCTTCCAAAACCCACACAGTTTCCCTGTGACCAATGTGATTTATGGTTGGAAAACATCGATGTTCCCATACTCCAATCAAAAATTCAATCGCTGGAAGATCAAATTGCAGTGTTGACTAGACAAAGATACCAACTCCAAGCAACTGATAAAAAGCAGAAGACAACCGGCTCCATCGTTTTCAAGAATGTTGAATCAGCCACAGCCGTTGTCAACTCCAAATTGGCATGATCAAGCCGTCTCGTCGCTATATAGGTATGGATTTTGATATCGTTTTAGCTTTGTGAATGAACAGGATTAATATAATGATTCGAATTTGGTATTCGAACAACTCTGTTTACATTTTGAAATGATTCTGTCATAATGTGTTTATCCTGTACAGTGTTTTCGCTTGCTAAAAATGAATGGAATTTCGATTCGGTTACATGATTTACCCAACTTAGTCACTGATAGATTTTATCGGATTTAATTGATTTTCGTTTGGATTTGATTTGTTCGTTTGTCTGATTGAGTTAATAAAATTGACATGTTGATTTCAATTGAATTGGTTTCGTATCTACTCTGAACAGGAAGTTTTTCATGCTCAAATTAGAATACGATCATGTTGGATTTGATTTCGTTATGGCTCGGATGTTGTGATTGGCAAACGATTTCAATGAGTTTGGTTGTTACATATGCTGTGTTATATAATTTTCAAATCTGTAATACAACCCTGATCGTTTCCAATTTGGGAATAACGACTCTGTTTTCACGGAAACAATGCTCTCATTTAAGCCTGTGCAAGTGCACCTAAATCGCGGAATGGTTTTGATTCATAACAACTATGTGAAAACCTTAGTTGTTTGATTCGCTCTTATTCTGAGTTGGCAAGATTGTTTTATGAGTTGAATTCGGATTATAATTGATGCTTTGTTTGATTTTAACTTGCAAAACAAATTGATTGACTTTGTTATCACTATCGAATCCAGTTATAATTCGTTTAAAAGAAATGATTTTGATCAAGGTAAATCGATCTTGTCGGCTCATTTGGCTAATAACAAACGATTAGATATCTATTACGAACTCTGTTACTAATTGATTGATCCTGTTACGATTTCGTTTGTGGACAGTTACGAGTCAGTTATGGTTTAACTCGCTCACAGCAAGAATCTTTTGCTATGTCAATACAGTTATAACGATTTGAATATGATCCTATTCGATTCGATCATATCTCCTGTTGATAAGACAACATAACAAGTGCTTGCGATTTGTTTTGATTATGTTGATTTCGATTGGATGTGAAACGATTGCATTGATGTTCCATATGATTTTATCACCTGACTTTGTGGTAACAAACAAAACAGAGTACCCGTATCTCTGTAATCAGCTGATCGATATTGGTCTTGTTTGGTTTCAAAATGGAATAACGATTTCAATTTGTGATTTGTTTTCAAATAAGCTATTGGATGTTAATTGAATTTAATTCTTTAAAAGATTTTCAATTAATTGTTAATGTTGATTCTGTGTCTTATTTAGACTAGCTACAGAATCGCAAGATTCTGTAGCTAGTCTATAGAGTTAGATTTTTATCATTTTATTAATAAAAGATCCTTCTAACTTGTCCATTTTTTACCCTTTTCAGGTAAATTCGAATTGCATGGGATATGCTGGACAGTCTAGGGGATATTTGTGTGTTTAGTTTTATTGTAGATTCCTAATTTAGTGTAACTGGGAATATCTTCCCAGATTTATGTAAACAGTTTGATAACTTCCACAGGGAGGTTTTACCCTGTGGAAAACTTATAAATACTTATTATTTTTGTAATAAGGATCATCCTCACTTGTGGGAGAATCAGGCTATGGATTTCTAATACAAACTGAGACAGAAGTTGATGTTCTGCTACAACTTTCGCTTTCATAATATCAATCTTTTGTTTCATGTTTATGCTTATCAATTTACATTTGATTAGTGAGTACTTTAGCTATCATAGTCTTTTGCAAAATGATATGATTTAATTAATTTGATCCATTTTTTATTTCTTTCATTAATCTAAAATACAACAATTACTTTGTTTAGTTAATGAATGGCAGATTTCTCTTCTTCATCAATTGAACTATTATATATAGATCTTTGCATACAGGTTTATCTAATTGTGAAGATTTATAAATTATAAGATTGTTGTTATTTTTATGTTTTGTTTGTCCTGTAATCAAACTTGTAGAGAACTGCAACTTATCATTTACGAGAAGCTCCTGGATAATTCGGAGTGGGTTTCCTCCCTCCGATCAGCTAAGGCAATCATCATACACAAGACAAACCTGGAGCGTTTCCAGGTCAGTTTGTTATTTATTTGTTTAGTATATTTATTAGTAGTTTAGTTAGATATATGTTTAGTTAGATTTATAGTTAGAATTAGTATATTTTTTTTTTTGTAAATAAGAGTGTAAATATATTAGAAGCTTCCAAAAATCAGGGCAAAATACAGAGTTATCCGGGCCGCAGTTACTGGACTGCCCCAGCTATGGGGAAACCAGTCCATTCGGCCCGCTAAGCATTGGTCCATTAAGTCATGAGCAAATTGAAAAAAGAGTGCTAAACTTGTCTATGAATTACAAACTAAACCTAGACATTGTAAACTTAGACACCTGGCCGATAGCTTGGCCAGGTGGCTGGAAGTTCGCCTGGACAAGGCTCTTCCTCGATGTATGTTGTCCCATCGCCCCATTGCTCGTCATCCTCCTGGTTGTGCTCAGCTTCCTTGGAGTCGTCCTCGTGCCTTTCCTTCTCCCTGCTCATGACTGGTGGGCTCGTCACATTATGCTGACCTTCGTCCCTATCGATCTCGGGGTCCCCCTCTGGGGTAGATTCCGCAGGATCCGGGAACAAGGCAGCATGCATGGACGATAGAATTTGGAGGAAGTTCGCCACCTTAGCTTCCGTGGCCTCCATACGATAATGCAGATCCACCACCTCCTGCCGAAGTTCGAAAACCAGGGTGTGCAGGATGGCCAAATTATCCCTGAATTGCTCGCTGTCAAAGGAATCCTGGTGGTGAGGTTCTGCTGTATTGGGCCTTCTCTACTGAGCCGGGCCACAGTCTAAGTTGCTAGCAGGAGTATGGGAGGGCCTGGGATTTTGGATAAGCCGAAGAAGGGAAATTGGTGTTTTCGGAATGATGGCCATGGACCTGAATTGCGGAGCTTGCAGGTTGACCAGAGTGGACACTGACTGAAGGCGAGGTGAGGAATCATCAGAAGTTGTGTCTGGAGGAGTAATCGAGGGTCGTCGAGGCTTCCATGGCGCGCCCCACCACGGTCTGCCTCTTGGCCTCATCATGTAATGGTCGGTGCAACTTGCAGGAAGATCAAAGGTCGACGGGCGAAGGGGGAGGACAGGGTCTCGCTTGCACCAGAGGAGAAGAACAGGGAGGAAATCCAACTTCGGCAAAATGAGCCCAGCTAATAGCGAACAGAGGTGAACCGTCTCCATTATAACCCAATGCATTCAAACTCCCAGCGAAAGGACTCCTGCATAAATGCAGCTCGTATCAGCTTAAACGCGAATAAATATCAGGTGGGGTGATGGGCTGTGGCACATGCCCAGCACGTGGCTCCATGCCATGTCGCCCAGTACCCTCATCCACATCCCGCCACGATAGCCCATTTGACACCCCATCCGGGGAGGTATCTACCATTCCAGCTTTGCAAATACATTGCTGTAGGATATGGTTATTCTGATCCAGTGCTGCATGACAGTGAAGGTCTGGACCTCTCCAGTTGGCGCCCAAGTTAGCAAGTTCATCAGCAACTTGATTCGCCTTCCTGCGGACGTGTGTGGGAATGATGACCTGATTTGGATTAAGTAAACCGACGATGATCTGTAAGCCATGTGACAGTCTCCAACTATGCGAGATACTGTCCGGTTTTTCCCCACTTAAGATGCGCCACAATAGGCTGACGATGACTTGAGAGTCTCCCTCAGCAATTACCTTTGTATAATTACTTTTGATGGCTTGTTGCAGTCCCTTGATGAGTCCCCATAGCTCCGCTACATTATTTGTCGAGTGCCCAAGGGATCCTGCCACTAATTCGAGGACGTGCCTGTGGTGATTATGAAAGACCACCCCGTACCCGGCGGTGCCTGGATTGCCTTTAGAGGCCCCGTCGAAATTTATCTTAACAAAATCCTCAAGAGGAGGGGACCAGAAGGAGGGGCTTCTCATTGGGATGGTAGGAGAGGGGGGGAGAGGGCAGGTCTGAGGAGAGGGAAGGGGGGTCCAGTGACGGAGAATGGTGAGCTCCGAGGGAGAGCATGCAGAGTCTGCATTCGACCAATTCCTGAGGTGGAGAGTTTCCATGATGTTGCGATAGCAATGGCTCCAGCACTGTTGCCAAGTGAGAGAGGTGTTTCTGAAAATTCTTCTATTTCGTTCTTTCCAAGTTTTCCAGAGGATGAAGTCGGGTAGAAGCTACTAGATTCGATTGAGGAGGGGGGACTGGAAGGCCTGATCTCTCCAATTCATGATGGTTGCTGGAATGTTGTCCCTGAGTCGGTCCGAAGTACGCATGGTGAGCGCTACCTGATCCCATATTTGAGCTATGTAAGGGCATGCATTGAGGAGATGATTCATGGTTTCCTCGGCCTCTCCACATAGAATGCACAAGGAGGGTCCCACAAAACCTCTTTTCAGGAGATTGTCCCAGGTTAGAATGCTTGAGTGAGAGACCAGCCATAGAAAAAGCGTGATTTTTTTCCAGTGCTTAAGATTCCAGATCTTTCCCCAAATTTCCGATTCAGGGGGGGGGTTTGATCGGGCTTTTATCTGATAGGCTTCCCTCATGCTAAAGAATCCCTGTGGCCAGTAGCCCCACCGAAGAGTATCCTCACCTGCAATTATGAATATTCTTCTTTTAGTCAATTCCTCTTGGAGAGGGGTACAATCGAGATGCTCCCTGAGGTTACTGCGTACCCTGTCCAGATGCCAACATCGCCATGTGTCCTCCATGGGGTTGTCCTGCCAGTAATCCGCCACTCTTGTCAGGCCTATCCTTGTTGTCTGGGTCCCAAGCCCATTCCTCAGCGCTCAGGGCTGGCCATTGCTGCCGGGAATCTTGCCAGAACAGAGTCGTTTCCCCATCTCCTATTTCCCAGAAAGCATGTTGTGTGACCAGCTGTCTGTTCTGCTTGGCCACTGTCCATATTAGAGAGCTCGGGTTGTCTCCATTCCATCTGATTAGGTTTTTCTCTACTGTATTGGGGGTATATTTCTTCCTCCATAGTTTGGCCCAAAGATCTCCGGGGTTTTTTAGCCAGCGCCACCATATGTTGGCACTGAGAACCTTGTTCATGACAGAGGGATCCCTTACTCCCAATCCTCCTTGTAGTTTGGGAAGACAGATTTTTTCCCAGCTGACTAAAGCTATCTTCTTCTCTTTGTTGAGGCCCTGCCAGATGAAGTTTCTTTGTAAATTTTTGATGTGGGTGAGAACAAACTTTGGGGCAGCCAGCGCTGAGAAAGCATAGATCAGGAGAGCTTGTAGAACAACTTTGAGCAGAATTAGACGACTTGGTAGGTTCAAGGCTCTAAAGGTCCAGGAGGAGTTAGAATTAGTATATTAGTTGTTTTGTTTAGTTAGTTGTTTTTTTATTTCTTGTTCGTAAAATCATAAAATCAACAAAAAATATCTTTTACTGTCTTAGGGTAGAATATAAACGAGTTTTTTCAGGTTTTATTTAAATCTGTAAATTGTATATATTGTACATTTTGTGAATAATTTATATTTCAGTTAGTAGTTAGATAGTTAATTAGTTAGAGTTAGTATAGTAGTATTTAGTAGGTTGTATATATAGAAGAGTTAGTTTTAGTAATTAGTTCTAGTTTATTTTGTTTAATAGTTAGTTTTAGTTAGATTAGTTTATTAGTTTGTTTATTTGTTTTTAGTTAGATTAGTTAGATTAGTTAGTTTAGATTAGTTTTCTTTTGTTTTCTTAGGACCTTAGATCGGCTAACGGAGCCACTAAACCCGTCAGGGTGGTTCATCTCAAAGGGCTTGGGTTATTAGACAACCCCGGACCGGTTCCACTCTCTCAGTTGACGGACGGTCGATTTCGCCCGTCAACACCCTTCCCGACTACAGAACTCCAACTCCCCTCCACAATCCAAGAGAACCATCCAAAAATAAAATTCCCTGTAGAATTATCATCCCTACCATCGTAAACCTCCTCCCCTCATATGCCTCCTTCACCACCCTTTTCCCTCATTTACTTCCTTACCCACACATTTATTACCTTATCCACCTAGTTAATGCCCCTTATCCAATTATTTATTATTTTATCCTTTCGTATTTATTATCTTGTCTTTATATTTAAGGTCCTATCTCTTCTCGAATACGTATGTCCTTTAACAAATTGAACTTATTAACCCCCTTTAATTCTTTACTCAATTAATTAATGATTATTAATTAATAATTAATTAATCCTTGACAGACATGAACAACTAATAAATAATAATTAATTAGTTAATATTATTTAAGAAATAATTATTGTTTAGCTAACTTTTTAGGACAGTTAGATTATTAAATTAATTATAATTAATAATCCTATACATCTATTTAAGCAGGGTCCTTACAGTTTCCCCCGCAGGAAAGATTCATAATTTTTCATACATGTTGGAATTTTCTTGCTTGAACGATGTCGTTGAATTCGAAGTTTTGTTGTTAGGCATTGAGAATGCCCTTAATCTTGGTTGTGGTCACCTTTCAGTTTTCGGAAATTCTGAGCTTGTTGTAAAATTGATATGTAAGAAATACTCTCCTAGCAACAAGTTGATGGAACAATATTCCCAAAATGTTTGGGCACTTGTCTCGAATCTCTTATATTTTAACATCACTCATGTTAGGAAGGAGTTGAATTCTATAGTTGATCGATTAACTGTCTTCGCAGCCTCTCCTACTCAACAGCTCTTTCCTCACTAGCCTGATTGTGCTTTCCAATCTCTACATCATTCATACATTTTTGAAAATCAAGAATCATGGAAGGCCATCCCTAACAATGAAAGAAGTTGTGTTTTCATTCAAAATGAACCCCTCAAGTTTGAGGAGACTATATCTGTAGAAAATAATGAAATTCCTGAAGGCTTGACTCCTCTCGAGAGTTTTTTTTCCTTGAGTGTTGGAGGCAACAAAGAAAAATAGGAAGAAGAGGAGTTACAATTGAAGGTGGTTGAAGCCATCTCCATCAAAAATAGGACACCTGGATCTTCAACGAATGTTAAATAAATGTCCAGGGTCCTGATAAAGAAGAAATGAGGTATGTTGGGTTACTTGGTGGACTTCAAAAGGTTTTTACTTGGTTTAATGTGGATCTTTGTGGTTTTTATCCAGGTCTTGTTCAACGTACTATGAAAACAACTCAGCAAAAACAAAAACTGGTCAACTCTACACTGAAAGGAACCTTTTGAAGGGAGTTGGGAGATTTCTTAAGGACTGAATTTTTCTTTTCAATCCACCATGAAGGGTTTTCAAAGAGGGAACCTGCTTCGAAGACCCCTGATAATTTTAGGACCTGCACTAGTCTTCGAACTTTCAGGTAAGAAATTATAAGAAATCCTTTCCCTCCTCTCAATATGGAAATGTTTCAGTAACAGATCATAGATTTATACTTGGATCCCTTACTTGAAAGTTTCTTTGGTTACAATAAAATCAAGGTGGAAGGGGAAAATTATCACAAAACCACTATCACTACTAATCGCGATACTATGTCTTACAATTGCCTGCCCTCTGGCTTATTTGATGCAAGTATCACCTTGAGAAGGCCTATACACACAACTTTCGATAAATTGGTCAGTCTCCATGCTTATCTTGATTATTTAATCGTATCCGTCAAGGGGCTGATAGCTACATCAGGATTTTAAGTGTTAGGCCATTTCCGGATTACTTTTGTCTTGGACACTAACTCAGAAATTTTAAAGGAATTACAGAGACAATGGTTTTCCCACACCATTAGCGGTCCTCGTTTGAAATATTGTGAGGGGTCAGCATGAAGATATTTTGCTATTGGTATTCTTCTGTATACTAGTAGTTTAACTATGCTTCCCAATTTTGTGCTCCTTTTCTGCTTTACAACACTTTGATTTCTACTTTCTGAGTTGAATTTTATTTTCTGCTTTCTGAATCGTTCTATCTTTACTACTATTGTTTTGATTTATGCATTATTATTTATGTTGTATTTTTGGTCTTTATCATCTTTTAGAGTGCTTGAATTAGGATTTAGGATCATGTTTGCCACAATGACACTCCTTCAAGCATTTTTAGTCTATAAAAATCAAGCTTACACAACTTTTGTGATGTCGTCTCTAAAGGAGCCTTGGAAATTGCTATTTTTTTTCACTGTTGTCATATAAAGAGTTGGTTGTTTCCCTCTTCTTCTTGCCATTTCGTCATCCATCGATATCTTAATAGAAAATATCTAAGTCCCCCATTTCAAGTTAAGAGAACATTACAGGTAAATGATTATGCATATAGTGGTAAAACCCCTCATACCTAACATTTTTCAGGAGTTATTCCTAAATTCCTAGTCACATTTCCATTCAATCTGCTCACTTTCCCCCCTGTTGCATAATCATTTGAGTTACGTCTTCTTGAGATTACTATCCTTGGTTTGTGAAACCATGAGTTCTGCTTTCCAATCTGTTAAAAACAAATTTTCCTGTGGAGTCGCCAATTTGTTGACGATTGAAAACGTCAACATAAATTTCGCCCACAAAGTGTTGCTAAAGCCTATTATTATATAAGACTAAATAATTCTAGTAGGCGGGACCCCCTTGAACTTTTGAAAATCAAGTCTGATCATTTTCAATGTTATGATGATGTGCTACAAAGTTTTACTTGGTTGATGAGAATATGGTTGTCATTGATATTAGTTAAGATTTGAGATGTTGTTCCTTCATGATACTACAACCTGCTATTCATTTATGACATTTGTTCTTCTTGCACCCGTACAACAAAAATGTTAGTAAAAATTGTAGAAGGGCATTTTGAGGAAAAGTAAAAACTGTATCTAAGGAAAAAAAAAAGGGAAAAAAACCTAGCTTTGCAATACTATATAAATGAAATACTTGTTGATAGTGGTTAAGCCCTAACTAACAACAAAATGGCATTTAAAAAAAAATGTTAAATTTGATATGCATATCATGGAAGTTTTGGTGCCGCATTCTTGGCAAGTGATAATACATGGGTTATGCGTTGATTGATGAAATCAATAGATGATATGCATATGTTATAAACCTTGGTGGCTTATGGAAGTAATGACTTTGCAATTTTTTATGTGTGTTGTGCTATTGGTGATGGTTTTGTTGTATAGTGGTCAAGTGATTCATTTAAATTATAGCATGGGTGGTGCATGTGGCAAGGTAACGACACAAATGGTTGAGTGTGGAACTTGGATTATGCTATGGTTTAATGAGTTTATATTCTCGATGCATTGGTTGATTAATGGTGTTAATGAAGGCTCATTGGCATGTACTATGGAGTAAATGCAATATGGGTGGAGGCGACATGCATTTATTGCACGTCACCTTTACCATTCCCGTTGGCTACCACCCTCATTAGACTATTGTTTGATATGGTTGTTGTGTTCATGCTCCATATTTTCAGCAGGGTGAAACCACTAGGACACTTCTCATCTTAAGGTTTTTGATTGACAGGTATGTCTCTTTTGGCCATTCTTGACTTCACTCTGGTTATGAAATTTTTTTGGCTCAGTTGTATGGGTTTGTGTTGTCTTGAGTGTTGCAACTGTGTGGTTTCGGCTTTGAATGGAAAATCGATGGTTCTGTGTATAATTTTTATGAGTTCATCAGAGTTGGTGGTCTTCCTGGGTGATTTTTTTTTACCACTGTGTTTTGTCAAAGGGTTTTCTTTAAAAATATGTTTGGATGATTGTCTTTGCAGTTCTTGGGTTTAATTAGAACCCTGTTCAAATCTGTCAAGGAAATGCCTCATGTTCACGAGCATTGTGGTCCTCCTTGAGAACGTTCCTTTAGCCCCGAAGTTCCACCATAGTTAGTGCCCCCTCCCTCCTGCGATGGCTACTATGAAAACCCTTAAGCCCTCCAGACTAGAGCTACATACGAAGTCTGTCGAGCATGTTAAGATTATTGTGGCATGTTACTTCGAATGTGGGCTCACCTATTATTCATATAGCAGTCGTGTTAGTATGGATTTTGGCCAATACCTCTGTGAAAATGGCATGAGCCCCGCATTGCCAATTGCACTTCTAAAAGGTTCACAGGCGCTAGCTTGTTGTCAAAAAAATAGTTTTTTGTTATGAAAGGGCCTCTGTCGTTTGGTTCGTGAGTATTCATCGTTATCACGCTTGTTTGGTTGACTCTTTTCCCTTAGCACGGTGCCAAATTGTTGGTTATTATACAACCGTTAGAGTGGTGCTTATGATGTTTGGATAATGGTTGGAATTGGTCACAGGGGTTTGGTGTTGTTCACACATGTTGTGTCCTGTAGATGATTTTTTGAGAATTAGAAGATTGGATTGGATATTTCCACTGCATATTTTGTTGTTGGGAGAATACACTTGAATGTGCGCGGCCTGGTCACTCATAGACGACCTAAAAATTAGATTAGAATGAGGTTTTTGAGTTATATCGTGGTTATATATTACTGTGTGGTTATGGGAATTATTACACTGTGAAATTCTCTCAGTTGTGCATTGCGTATAATATGGATGGCTTGTTTTGTATGCCCAGTAATACCCCTTGAATTCTAAGTGTGTTTGTCCTTTTGAAAATTGATCATTGTTGATGACAGTTGTGTGGGATGTTTGGCTCGATTTTAAGTTTCACTGAGATACTTTTTTTTATAGTGGCATGGTTACATGGTTTTAGAAATTTTCTCCAGCATAGCCTGTGTCTAAATGATTACTGTTGGTCATAGTCAATTTCCTTTTCAGGCGTGGCATGTGAGGTCTTGATGATTTTGATATTTGTATTGCATAAATGTGTATGGGAATGAATATCATTACAGATATTGATTGGATCTATTAACAGAAGTAGAGACTTCATTATTATTTTTTGGAAAAACTACTTTCAAATATAGACGTGGATTGGAGAAATGTATGGAAATGGTGGATGTTAATGGTTACATATTGAGTGTTTTTGTTGACTATTATAACATGCAGAATGTACGAATAAAAGGAGCAAAACCTCTTATAAATCGTGTGAAGTAATTTTCTTTTGTAACAACACTGTGTTGGATATTAATTGATAGTGAAATTAAATAAATACAAAGGAATTATTACTCAGTCATCTAATTGTTGGTCGATGCATATTTTTTGCTGCAAAATATGTTATGGATTGCTTGATTTATCTCATGAACAATAAAATTTATTTCCCCCTCATTATCTCATTTTCCACTAATTATAAACCCCTCACATATCCCATATTCATTTTGTTCACCCCCTATTTTGATATTGATCATAGCTAAGGAAAATTATGTGTTATATTGGATAAAAGTGGCAGAATTCTGTGTGGATTGCAGTGAGGTTTATTGGTTTTCTTACAATTGATTGTTGTTATCATTGAGCAGTGACCATATATCTCCCCTTCATTATATCATATTTTTTTCTAATTACAAACCCCTCATGTATCCCTGGACATTTTTTCTACCCCCTGCTTATTGATTAACATTAAAACAATTTGTATGGATTGGATTGCATGATCCTGATACATTCTAAGCCAAATATATTTCATATTTTTAAGGAGTTGTCATGCATGGTTGTTTAAAAGACTATTTGCTAATTGTTAACATATGCAGAATTGGTTTTTTCAGTCGGGGAAGCCATGGCTGAGGAAACATAGGTAGAGTTAATTGGAACTGAGGCCCATGGAGACCTAGGTTATCAATACATTTTGATGTTGATTCCAAAGAGCTTGGCCAATTGTTCCATGCTGTATTATTTAATTGGATTGGACAGGGAAAAGGCCTCCCTTCCAAGCCCCTCAAGACCCCAATATACCTATGCCTCCTCATGTCTCTTTACAGCCTGAAGTCCTAGAAAATGATGGGTGTTAGGTGATTGTCCACCCAACAGTCTCCCAACACCGTGGATGGCCAAAATTATCTTTGCCTGCTCCTCCACCTTTAAACCCCATTGTACAAGCTACCCCTAACCATTCACCTATGCGATCATCTCACGCCAGCAAGAGATTGAAGACCTAATCCCAGCATGCATTAGATAAAGAAAAAGCCACCGCTGCCCCTTCCTCACCCTCCAATGACTTTGAAAAATCTATGTCTTCACAGATGCATCTGCGGGATTATTGTTCCCATGTGATCAGTGAGATAAAGCCTAAAGGCTTTGCGCATCTCATGGCAATTTTAGGGAAATCAGGAGGTGACAACAACAACCAAGGAAGGGTTGCTTCACAGAATGGAAAATACAGTTTTTAAATTTTATGTTATTTATTGTTTTATGTGGACTCCATGGATTTTGGACAACATGTTTTATTTTGGACATATGAGTATTAATTTTAAATATTTTCAAGTTTTATGAGCTAAAATTGTCAAAGGAAAATATGTTTTGAAGGGAGGCACAACGGGTGTGTTTTCTTAACAAATGGATTATGTTATGATGTGATGATCATTATCACTAAAGGAGTCACAAGGGGGTCCCACCTATTAGTTATTATTTAATTATGACCCTATTATGATTATTAATTTCCCCCCTCCTTAACTAAAATTAGTTAAAGCCTTATGTTAGATTAACTAATAAGTTAGTTCAACTACTCTAACCAAATCTAAATTGTTAAAATCTTAACTAAGGGGAGGAACAAGAGGAGAATAGAAGCACAAAGCATGCTAAGGTTTTCTCTTTGAGTTTATGTTGAGATAGTTCAGTTTTCATTCATTCATATATTCATCATAGCCTAATTTTATTTTGTGATAGCAGGGTCTTATTGTAGACAACAATATTCAGGGCTGAATCAAATCATTCAGACACTTGTTCTTCAGAGGTGTTGATCTATCTTTGATAGTCTGTGTAGGCTTGTCTATTTGTGAATTAACTTTCATGATTGATAAAGGATATTGTGCAGAGTCGAGTGGGAAACAATCTGTGGCAAGTTGATCCAGCTTTTAGAGTTCAGTTTTGGTTTTCTATCCAAGGTCCTTTTGCATGTTCCATCGAAGATTTCTAAGTTTGACTTTGGTCCAAGATTTATGTGTGAATTTTTGTAAAGACAATGACTCCTTGATGAATTGGAATGAAATAAAGGATTGCTTTATGTCGCATCTATATTGATTATGACCTTGGTGTCTTTACTTCTATTCTTATATTTATTTTCAGAAATTTTTATTTTCAGAAAAATACATAAAAAGTGAATTTCCAACAAGCATTTTGTTGACAAAAAACCAGCCTAAGCACTTGTAAATAATACTTGTGAGTTAGGATACATATTTTTGTTGGCTATAAATGTAGGGTGATATTCCCGTCTACTTTACTTTATCCAAGAAAAGTCTGAAAATGCTTGAGTAAGATCAATTCATATATTTTCCTCAACAGGAGGTTCAGCCCCGGGTCACAGCCCGAGGTCACATGGGGGAAATGACCTAGCCCAAAGAGCTAGCACTTGTTTTTATTCAAATTTTCAAATAGGGAGAAGGGGCTTAATAGGATCTCATGGGTCTCACAGGACCTGCGCCTGATGAGAAAAGGGGCATGTGTAAAGTAGTTTTGGGTTCCAACAAGGGCCCGAAGATCTAATTGTTAGAAAAACAGGACCGTGGAGCAATACAATAAAACAAATGCGGAAACAAAACATAGAAGATCTACAATACAAGAGAGATACGGATTTACGTGGTTCACCCAGTGTGGGATACATCCACCATAGAAATTGCCAAGTCCTTCCTTTATTATTATCCAACAAATGAAGGGATACAACCCCCTCTACACTCCCCCATGTGGAAGAGTGTACATACTTCTGGGGTGTAAATACTTCATGGGGTATAAACATGGCTGAAAGTAAAAGACCTCTGAATCAGGAAGATAATCAGGCTCCACAACCAACAATCTCCCACTTGGAGACTGATCTCAACAACTCCAC
>SNQJ01S0015918.1:82886-134972 GCA_010110895.2 Picea sitchensis | reverse complement strand
CTATCCTTTTGTCTTCCGCTATTCTCCATGTTCAATGCATTACCTGATGTCTCACCTGTGCTTTTCCATCGCATTTCCTCACTAAGGATAACACCAACAACATCATCAAATTTTAAAGTATTTGAAGCAGAGACAGAGTTACTTACAACCATGACCAAGCTGTTTCGGCTTTTTGGCAATGAGCACAAGATTAGAAGAGCCATGACCTCATCATCAAAGTGCAATTTTACAGAACTTAGTTGATTAGTAACCATATTAAATTCATTTAAATGATCTACGACAGACCCACCTTCTGACATCTTCATATTAAATAATCTCTTCATTAGAAATACCTTATTGGACGCCAAGGGTTTTTCATACAATTTGTCCAATGTGTCCATCAAACCCTTTGTTGTCTTTTCTTTGGAAATATTGAAAGCCACCGATTCTTCCAGGCTCAACCATATCATTCCTAGAGCCTTGCTGTCAAGAATATCCCATTCTTCATCCTTCATGGCTGTCGGCTTCTTTGCTACTCCACCCAATGGTAGGAATAGATCCTTCTGATATAAATAATCTTCCATCTGCATCTTCCATAACTGGTAGTTTTGGTCGTTAAATTTCTCGACCCTGAACTTTCCATCTTCTGACATTGCTCCCACTCAAACCAGGAACCCTCTTTTTCCTACGAGTTACCTTTTGCTATGATACCAGTTGTTAGAAAAACAGGACCGTGGAGCAATAAAATAAAACAAATGCGGAAACAAAACACAGAAGATACACAATACAAGAGAGACACGGATTTATGTGGTTCACCCTGTGTGGGCTATGTCCACCAGAGAAATTGCCAAGTCCTTCCTTTATTATTATCAAACAAATGAAGGGATACAACCTACAACAAAACCCGTTGTAACTTCCTCTTCTTTCTCTCACAGTATCCTCTCCCAGAATACAATATTCACCATCAACCATAGCCGTAATACATTTCCCTCATAAAAGAGGGTTTCCTTCTAGGGAAAAAAACCCTAACATAATCTCTACCATTAGATCTGTGACCTTACAGTGAATGGTCCAGATTTTCAATGAAATTACAATATACATTTACAATTCAATTTTTCCTTCGCGGGCTTCACCCCTGAACCCTTGCTGGCGGCCTGCTTGCCCCCAGACCCCCTAGCTGGGGGGATAGCCCCCCCGGACCCTGTAAAGGGGGTACCCCCCCTTTGCACTCCCCCACATGGAAGAGTGTACATACTTCTAAGGTGTAAATACTTCATAGGGTATAAACATGGTTGAAAGTAAAAGACCTCTGAATCAGGAAGATAATCAGGCTCCACAACCAACACTAATTCAGCTCATCTTTTTGAATATCCTTAGACCGAGAGGTCAGTGGACCCTAGGTGAGGGTGGGGGTCTATTTCAAGTGGTATCAGAGCCTGTTTCTTATTTCATGTAGCAGGTAGGAGACAAAGGAGATTGTATGATACCATCAAGTGGTATCAGAGCCACATATTTAATTTCTGAAGGCAGAAAAGGAGAATGGCTACTGAAGGCCATAAGCATGGTCAAGACAAGGACCCCCAACAAAAAATAAAGGTAGAAATGGATAAAAATCTCCAAGAGATAAGAGAATAAATGGATAGGCCAGCGTTGAAGATGTAACAGGAGGCACAAGTACACTGGAGTTACGAGTGGCAAATGAATCGGAGAGAAAGGTGGCATGTTCAAACGTTGTTGGCCAGAAGGAAATAACAAGTGTTGAGGAGGTGGTTGAGGCATGCTGAAAACCTCAGCACCATGAAGGAGCAAGTTTTCATTTGCAAGCCAAAAGTAAGAGAAAACCTCAGTGATTAGGAGAGGAGATTGAGTAGAGATATCGTAGAATGCCAAGAGGGAAACAGTGAGCTATCAAGTTTCCATATGGGCAATGAGATGAGATATGTTAGCACTAGGAGTCACCTTCAGATTGCGTGGAAGGAAAGCCCAATACCCATCAAGTTATAAGTGAATGTAAGGGTGTTTAAAGGGTCAAATGGAAAAGGACTCAAATGATAATGTTCTAACTCAGATAACATGGATAACATGCAACAAAAATTAAGGTCTTGGCTAAATTCAATCAGTTGTTTGGGAGTAAGTATGAATAGAGGGAAGACTTGAATGAGAGAAGTGTAGGGGCTGCTGTAAACATCAAGTCCACAAAATCCTAAGGAGGAAAGTTTATTAACACAAGATCTTCTTGAACTAATAAACTAAGGAAGCTGAATAAACATCATGATAACATAATGGTCAAACATCCATCATAACATCACCACAATCATTCATGTGAATCATTCAAAGCATAAAAATTTAGCATAAGAAGAAAATAAGCTGAAAGAGAAGTTGGTCTTTATTAGTCAAAAAGTCTTAAGTCTAGTACATCACTAGACTACAGTTACTTCAACAAAATATTACAGTATAAGGGAGCCTTTCTCAACCATCCGAACCTACTAAAGCAAATGATCTATCTATTTATAACAAAAAGGGAGGCAATAGATGGAGATATGAGCTAGCCTCTTTCCCTTGAAAAAATCTAAACATTTATTTTCTCTAACAACTTATCTAACCACCTATGCTATAAAACAGGAAAATGTTGGTGACTAATCCAACTGAACTTCAAATTGAATTGATTCCCTGTTGTTGTGAAGCTCCTTGTTTTCCATGTGTCTTTCAAATCACGTGGTTGTCTACATGATGCCATATGGTATTTCCACAACCTTCTCCATCATTAATTTATCCCAAAGTGGTTAGCTTGGTCTGCCTAGATCCCTGGTGTTTGTTGGAAGCTTCCTTGGGTAGCAAATCTGGGTAGCGCACTACAAGGAGAAAAGGTAGCACCTTTGTGCTGCATATGTGTGCTAATTTTTTTCCTTTGTGAAATATTAGGTATCACCCTTATGTTTCACCTGTGTGCCAATTTATTTTCTCTGCCCAATATTAGGTAGTGCTACTTACGCTGTGTTTGTGTACCAATTATGTTCCCTGTCCAATATTAGGTAGCTCCATTCAGTAGTGCCACTTACGCTGCATCTGTGTACAGGTTTGGGTAGCATTGCAAAAAACACAGTGCCTTCAATATTGAACATGCACAGAGAAGTTTGTGGTCTTTCATGATGACAAAACCATTTTACTTAGGTGCCTTGACCGTACAATAGGTAGTGCCTTTTACCATTGGGGGAAGCTTACACTTAGAAAAAACTCAAAACCTAGATATCTAAATGCTTAGAAGCCTGTATAGATGGCAGAGATAATATTTTCATATTAGTTAACAATCCCAAAAAGAAACCATCCTAAAAAATGGGGCCTACCTTTTACCAGCTATTTTGTCATTTTGACAGGTTAACCTCACACTCTTTCTGGTAGAAAGAGGATCTTCAATTAACACAGAAGACTTCTTCTTCTTAGCATTGAAAGGATTCTTTAGTGTATTTGTTCTCTCCTTAGCTGTTGGTTTGTAATCCTCAATGGCAGCTTCAACCAACACCTAATAATTTATTTGGGCTACCTCATCTTGAAAGTGCTTCAGCTCAACCTTTAGCTTCCTATTTTGAGACTAAAAGCCTCTATTTTTCCTATAAAGATTATTTAACTGTCTATGAATGGGTTGGTCCTTTCTTGCTTCAAACCTTGCCAAGTCAAGGGTGTGACTATAGCCATCCATGAGCTCTTTCATCTGAGCCAAGTGGACCTTATCTTCTACTTTAAGATGAGCTATTTATTTTCTTGCATCTCTAAGCTGCTTGATAAGTCTTTTGTAGGTCTGACTGTTAGGAGGAATAGTGTCATGCACAGTCTCAATAGGATTTTTCTCAGACTCCTCTTCCTCCTGCATGGGAAGTGTCTTGTCTACCTCATCAGGTTCCTTGATGGCCTTACTTTTATTCTTCTTCATCTGCATAAGGGTTTCTTCATTTCTTATCACAGGCTCCTCAAAGTCTTTCACAGAGGTTTCATATTTTCTCTCCAAAGGTATTTTAATACTTTTAGCTTTACCTTTTTGTACAGGAGCTTCTTGTTTTTCTTCCATAGTATTTTCAATGCCTTTACCCTTCTTCTTTTGAATAGGGGTTTTTGGTACATACTTCTCTTTGAAAGCCTCCTTAGGAATCGATGACCTTGTGAAAGGTCTTTTACCCTTGATTTTGACTGCTAGAGGAGAAGATGGAAAGAGAAGCATATTCCCTCTCTTGGATGTATCTTTGGTAGAAGACGATACCTCTTCTAACCCTGGTGGAGGAGGTGGTGAAAAATATCTATGTGGAGAAGGAAAAACTTCCTCCTCGACTTCTATGACCTGCTTTCTGATCTCTGAAACTTGAACAAGGGATCTTCCCTTTATCTTCCTATTGGTTCTTGATTTAGAAGTACTGGTGGGTGACAAAGGACTTGCCTTCTGTGATTGAGGATTTGGTGCTAGATCCAACTTGAAATGAGTGGTAACAACAAAATGCTCCTATGAAATCTCTTTCTTACCCAATTCCTCAGAGACTAGCATTCTGATTAATCTAGAGTGGAAAAGGCTAGAATCCATAGCTTTAGATTTGGCTTGTATTATGTCTGACATCTTACCTATACTCCTCAAAAAGTAATAGGGAATATTCATCTCAACCTTACCAATAAAATGTAGCAACAACCTTATATGGTACTGGTACAATGTGTTAAATCTCCCTTCACAAGTAAAATATTTCTCTATGATCTTCAATAATTTGTCAAATTGTTCAATCAATTGACTCCTTGGCATACTTTTGGACAAATCATTGGCTTGATATTCAGTTTTAAAAATATATTTTTCATAGTCTGAACTCAAAGCCATGGCTTTGAACCACTTTTCACCTATAATTGGGATCCCTATTGCAGCTGAGATAGAGGCTTCAGTCACCTCAAACTCCAAATCCCCAACCTTGGTTTTCCTGCCACCAAACTATAATGCAAACTGTCTTGGTACCTATGGATGGCCTCTGTGCATTTTCTGACAAAAAGAGAGGCACCCTACTCTTTGAAAGGCCTCTCTTGCCATGGGATCTGTATCAAAAATATGTATGTCCATCAGTTCTGTCCTAACCACCTTGCCACCTTTCTGTGTCTTCCTCGATTGAGAAGTCTCCATGGCTCAGAATGAGGGCTTTTGAAAGTTTAATGGATGGTAATGATAAGGAAGGAATTGAATAGGGATTCAAATATATAAGGCTGACCCCTTTAGACAGACTTATGTTAGTAAGTCAAGATTGAATTTAGGAATTAAACCCTTAGGCTTGTACAGGTATTCTGGAGTGTAAACAGTGAGGGGGTAATCTGAAATTGGCCCTTTTTAATTGAGTAAAAATGCCAAACTCCGAGGTGAAAGGAAGAAAGGAAAATAGAGAGGGTTTGAGCAGCGCCTCTAGGTAGTGCAACACATACACAAAGGATAGGTTATTTACGGGCTTGCGATTTCAATGGTTAAAAAAAACAACAGTGATTAGACCATAGATACAGGAAAAGACTTTTACAGGTCTTAAGAGGAGAAAAGACAAGGTTACCATGAAAATATGGGTCCCTTACTACTGTGCAAGCTTAGCAAACCGAAAACCCGAGCACAAATTTCCTGTGAAAATTAATATGCAGAGGAGGAAACACAGGATACTTATGGAGTAGACACCTGTTGATATCTTCAATGCAATCTTAGGATGAAATTGAGATAAATTCAGCCTTGGAATCTTTCTCAGCATCGGATTTGGTTGACATGCGGTCGTCTAATCAGAACTTGAGAATTTGTGCAATGCAACACTGTTGAGTTTTTCAAAATTAGAAATTGTTACCAAGGCTCATAAATGCAAAATATTTGAAGGTGTCTTTAACTAACTTCTGGCACTGAAAACAAGGTACATGACATCAGTCGTGGAAATCATGACTCGAGGTGGAAGTATGATGAACATGATAGGCACTACGGAACTGCCTGATGAGTAGGCATTGCTTCCATTCCAAAATGTGACTGGACAGGTAAGCAAGGACAATGAGGCATGCCTACGAGATCATGAGTGATGAGGAAGAGGTGTCACATCAGTTTAGCAATGGGAGGGATCTCCCTAGGGAAAAGTCATGAAAGAGACCAAAACTAAATCAAAATCTAAGATGGTTCAGGGATCAAAAATCAATTTGAGGAACAAAATAGAGCTAAAAAGCAAAACTTTAATCATCTAAGGGGTCATACTAATCATAAAATAATAAAGGGATGAAAATTTCAAAGAAAATTAAAATCAAAGGATTAAAAAAGTTAATGAAAACAAACCAAAAGACCCAAGGCAATTTAGTGTAATAACATTGGCTCCACAGGGGTCGACATGCCCCCTGTTGGCTGCCAAGAATGAGTAGATACAGTGCCTTATCCTAGGACTATGGGGTCAGTTATTGAAACAAAAATAAAAAGAGAAAGATATTTACAATGATATGAAGAGCCACTCAAGGCTCAAGAAAAGTACTTTTTCAGGAAATGCCCATTAACAGGGCCACCAAAAAACTCTTCATTCTCCCTATTCTGCAACTTGAAAGTGTTATTAGAGAATACCTCAGAGATTTTGAAAGGACCGATCCATAAAGCTTCAAATTTACCATGCTTTCCTTTATCTTGCTTCGGTGCATCCCACTTGAGCACTAGATCATCCAATTGAAAGTCCTCTTTGTTCACCTTTTTGACGAAAGCCTGCTTGATCTTCAGTTGATGGTTAGATGCTTTGTCTACAAGATGCTCCCAAGTTTGTTGCACTTCAACCAGCTGTTGAATCCTTACGATCATATGATCAGGTTCCCCTTGATAATCTTGGAAGAATTTTTCCACAGGTAAGGAAAGATGAGAAGGAAAAACTGCCTCAACTCCATATACCAGCTGGAAAGGTGAAAGTCCCAGGGACCTTTTCATTGTCACTCTGTCAGCCCATAGAGAAAATTTGATTTTTGAATCCCATGCTTTTTTTCTATCCTTTAAATTTTTTTTAATGATATTTATAATGATTTTGTTCGAGGATTTTGTAAGCTCGTTTCCCTATGGATATTAAGGGGTGGAATGAATCAAAGTGAGCCCAAACTATTCACAGAACTAAATCAATGGTTCAGCCTTGAATGATGCAACATTATCAGTGATGATTATGTTAGGACACACAAACCTTGCTATGATGTCTTCCAGGAAACCAATGATCACTTTGTGTGAAGCATTCCTTGTGGGAATAACTTCAATCCATTTAGTAAAGTAATCTGTGGTAGTCAAGATCCATCTATGTTGACCACTAGAAGCGGGATGGATTTCCCTGATAAAATCTAGGCCCCACTGCTGGAAGGTTCCTGAGGCTACCATAGGCTTCAATGGCAAAGACTTAATTTGTTTCTTTCTGGAGAACTTCTGACACTTAGCACAGGATCTGATCTTAGCACAAACATCAGTGAACAAAATCGGCTAGAAGTACCCAACCTTGAGGATCTTGTATGTCGTGGTTCTCCAATAATGATGCCCCCCACATAAAATGTCATGAAAAACAAACATAATATTTTGGACTTCTTGGGGGTCTAGGCATCTCAAAAGAACTCCTAATGGATCCTTCCAATACAAAATTTTATCAACAAGGAAGTACTTTATTTATTTGAGTTTTAAGGCCCTCACCTTGTTCTTTTCCATACCACTTGGAGGCTGTAAATTTTGCAGAAAAAATATAATGACCTTGTACTAACTGCAATTTTCCAATGTAGAAATGACTTGAGGACATTTATCAGTTATCTCAGCCTTCTGATTTTATGAACATGAGCGAATGAAATTCACCCCTAATGCTGAGAAATTAGATTCATCCAAGAGCTTGGCTAAACCCCAGCCTTTAACCAATTTTGTGGGCCTAATATCCAAATCAAATTCGAGTAATTTAGCAATCCACTTGATCCTTTTTCTGTCTATATCAGGCTGAATACAAATTTCTTTTATAGCAGTTGATGTGACATAAGAAATAACTCTTGAATGTAGGACATAAACTCTGAAGGACTTAAGAGCTTTAACCAATACATAGGCTTACTTGTCCATGATGTCATATTTTAGTTCAGCATCTCTCAATGCCCTGTTGAAAAAAGGCAATAGGCTTCTCTAAGCCTTCAACATTCTTCTGCAATAGGATTGTTGCTACTGTATCAAAAGAGGAAAAAGAAAAAATAAGAAAGTCCTTGGAGTAGTCAGGGCTGACAAGAACTATGGCTTCAGTCACGACTTTCTTTATTTGATCAAAAGAATCACAGGCCTCAGTATTCCATTTGATTTCACTATGCTTCCTCGGCATGGCTATGATATACTTAACTAACTCAGCAAAATTTGACACAAATCTTCTCAAAAAATTGATTTTTCCCAGAAACGATTATACCTCTTTTTTAGATCTCGGAAGTGAAAAATTTTGTATAGCGTCAACCCTGCTAGAATCAATCCTTACCCCTTCAACTGACACAATATGCCCCAATAATTTTCCTTCTTTCATGGCAAACAATGATTTTTTTTGATACAAAGAGAGGCCAAATTTTCTGCATTTCAAGAAAACCTTTCTTAAATGATCACATTGTTCTTTATCAGACTGAGAATACACTATTATGTCATCCAAATAGATAAAAAAAAACTTATCCCTTTCTCCAATAAATGTTATGTCCATAGATCGCTGAAAAGTTTCCCATGCGTTCATCAAACCAAAGGGCATCTTGGCATGCATAAATGTACCCCAAGGGGTGGTAAAGGCCATCTTCTCCCTCTCTTCTGGAAAAATAGAGACCTGTTTGTATTCAGAAAATCCATCAACCATAGACATCTTGGATGATCTTGTCACCTTCTGTAATATGTGTTCCATCTTAGGTAAAGGGTAATTATCCTTCTTTGAGCTTCTGTTCAGATTTTGGAAATCAACACAAAGTCTGATTTCTCCATTCTTTTTTCTTACTGGGAACAAATTGCCTACCCATTTAGAATACCTCAAAGGAATGATAATTGTTTCATCTAAAATCTTCTTAACTTCTTTCTCCATGACAGGAAGCAACATAGGATTGATTTTCCTCAACTTTTTCCTGAAGGGTTTGGTGTTTTCTTTTAATGGGATCTTGTGCTCTATTATGCTTGTGTCATAAGTTCTGAGATCTTCATAAGTCCAAGTGAATACATCAACAAATTATTTAAACAACTTAGTATATTCTACCCTCTGCTCTTCTAATAGGCTGCTTGATAGTTTGACATATTTTGGATCCTTTCCAGTGCCCACATTGCACTTAGTTATATATGCATCATCAGTGGATACCTTCCCTTTCAATGCCACATCATTCCCATCAAATAGTCTTTCCAAAGGAACTAGTCCCTTTGGTATGTGATTACTAGGTAGTTGCACAATATGATGGTTAGCAATTTTATTAAGGAAAACATCAGCATGATGAGTGACTTCTGAATCATGATCCTGATCAAAGTGTAATGTAGAAAATTCATCAATAGTCTCAAGAAAAAATTTAAGTTCTAAATCATCTTGAACACCTTCCAATATTTTACATTGTTCGATATAGAAGGCATGTATTTGAATTCTACATCATACTTTATTTTTGGTGGTATAGGAATTCTGAAGTTTCTTGTTGATACAGCCAAAGAATCAACCATGGTATTCTCTTCTCTAGGAATGAATGATATATTAAAAGAAGAGAAAAAACTGTCCACCAAATCCCACACTTCATTTCTGTAAGATCTAAGGCTAGGATGATTTGTTTGATAAAGATTTTTAATTTGACGGAATATCAATTTAGCATCCCCAAATATTGATAGCTCTTCTATCCCCATGTCTTTAGATTCCCTCAAACCCAAGACAAGAGACTCATACTCTGCCACATTATTAGTAGTCTCAAATTCTAGTTTATATGACAAAGATATAGTTTCTTGAGTTGGTGAGACAAAGATCACCCCAGCACCAACACCTTCCTTGGAAGAGGCTCCATCAAAGAACATCTTCTAGATAGAAGTGGTTAGAAGAGGCTCTTCAAAAAATTTGATGGAATTTTATTTTATTTCTAAAGGGGCTTCAGGAGCATCAGTGAGATGCAAAATACTAGATCCTAGATCTGTATCAAAAGAAAAAACAGGGTGATTGGTGGGATTTTCTTCACCACTAATGATGTAAGCCAACTGAGCTTCCCTGTAAATTATTCTATGCTCTCCCCCCAAAATAGGAATAGTAGCATAAGAGAGATCCATATGCAAGGTTCCCCCAAGTCTTTTTATCCAGGATCTTGACATGAGAATGCCAAACTTTGGGGGAACATCAACAACTACGATATCCATAAGTATACTCTTCATGGGTAGCTGAAATAATGTCACCTCCATATCCTTAATGACTCCAAGACACTTGAATTTTATGGAGTCAAAATAATATAAGTCATGATAGGTCTTTGTGATTTCTAACCCAAGTTCATCCATAACATATTTTGGCATAAGATTGTGGGATTCCCTTGAATCCATGAGACAATTGTGTAGCACCTTATCATGTATATTTAGTGAGGGGTAGAAAGGTGGGGATGAGTCATCTCTGTCTTCTATCAAAGGACCTAAAATCACTGTTGGTTTTTCATCTTGCAGATTTATTGAATTAGTGGCATTTGAAGATGATTAAGGCTGTAGCATTTTGGATAGGTATTTTTTTAATTCTTCATTTTTTATCAACTCCAAAAAAGTTACATGGATATTTATTTTCTAGGTCTCATTTTCAAAATTGAAAGAATAAGAAGGTTTTAGGATCTCTTTAGTTTTAGGAAAAGAATTTCTGATCAGAACTTGTGGGTTTTGAGAGTCTTTTTCCTTGTTGCTCACTATCACAGCCTTGGAAGAATCTTCTTTTTGAACAGGCTGATTAGGGGCATTGGTTTTTTCTTCATTCTTCTTAGATTTCAGATTATATCTAATAGCATTTTCCTTTTCTTTATCTCCCTTTATTAACTCATTAATTTGAATATCCATTAAAAATTGCTCATAAGAGGATTGAGTCAAGTGTGGGGATGGGGATGTATCACCTAAGCAATGAATATCAGGATCAACTTCTACCTCCTCTTCTTCTTCATCAACCACTAAATTATTTTGCAAAGGAGCTTGTACCCTCTGATCATCTCTCTCTTTGTTTCTAGGATCTCTGGGAAAGATTTGGGGAGCATTATTTGGTCTCCTATAGTTACCTTTGTTATCATTGTTTTGAGCATTTCTATATGTTTGTTTCCCTTCTAATTTTAATTTCTCAATTTCAGTGGAAAGAGATTTTACTAATTTGGTCAGCTCATCTACTTGTGAATGAACAACAGGAGAGTCAGAAGTGGAAGATGTGGCTTTGTTTTTTCTCCTATCTCTAGCAGATTTCCCCCTGAGCTTATCTGATGCCATTATGTTGGATTCTACCTCTATGGAAGCATCTTGCATATGAACTAAGAAAGGTGACCTTCTCTCTCTCAATAGAAGGCATAACTCGGGGTCAAAAGAACTGGCATAAGTGATTTTTTCCATGGTTTTAGTGGGTTTGATCTCATCAGGGATCTTCTTGTACATTTTACTAAATCTTTTCAAAAAGTCAGAGACCGACTCTCCTTTCCTTTTCAAAGATCCAAATTTGGTGATGTAGTACAAAAAATCTCTTTTGTCACCCCAATGCCTCAAGAAGGTTTCATCCAATGCCTCAATACCAGTAATGGATCCAGGGGTCAGACCCCTAAACCACTTCCTAACCTCACCAAAAAGGATTTGGACAAAAACCCTCATCCAAACATCTTCATTTTCAATATTTTGGTTATCTACATAGCTGTAGAAAGTATCAAGATGTTCCTCAACTGTTAGATATTCTTCTCCCGTGAGCATAGGCATGTATTTCAAATAATATCTAGGAGGGAGAGAATTCATTGGTTGAGGAAACACTAGAGGAGCATATCTTTCAACCACTATGGCATCCATCCTATTTGCAAGGGGGTTAACAACTGCCATTTGATTTTGAACTCTTGGTGAACAAGAAGGAGAAGGAGACTTTACTGTGTGTAGGTTAGGAGAAGAAGGAAATGATGAAGGGGGGGTTTCAGTTTTCACAACAGAAGGCCGAGTCTTGGAATAAAATGGTAAGGTATGAAAAGAGGATTAAGTTCCTACTTCTTTGGCAGAAAATTTTTTAACAGAAAGAGGTGTAGCAAAACCTAAAGTAGGGAAATCTTCAAAACTATCAAGACTGAAACACCTCTCAATATCAGGGAAGAGAAAATGTCAATGTTTTCTTCTTTCAATTTAGTTTCAAAGGAAGAGTATTCAATAGAAAACTCTTCAAAATCAAGTTTTTTAGATACTTCAGCAGAAGATAAATGAAGCTTACTTGATAAAACAACTGGAGTATCAAGAGTGGAATCAGAAAAATGACCAGAAGCACTTGTAGCAACAACAGAAAAACGTTTTTGAGAAGCTTTTCCCTTCTTGATTATCTTCTCTGGGTCAGCCTCAAGTGGAACCAAATGTAGTTGTGGATTTGATCTCGTACGTCTGTCTTTAGGTGCCAGATATGAAACAATGGAGTTGCCAGGTGCAAGCTACAATATTCAAAATACTGAGTTATAATGCACCTTTAGAACTAGAATACTATGTCATTTTAATCCTAGGGAAAATTCTTCAAATTGTTCCCCGGAAATGATGCCAATTATGTTAGCACTAGGAGTCACCTTCAGATTGTATGGAAGGCAAGCCCATTACCTATCAAGTTATAAGTGAATTTAAGGGTGTTTAAAGGGTCAAATGTAAAAGGACTCAAATGGTAATGTTCTAACTCAAATAACAGGGCTAGCATGCACCGACAATTAAGGTCTTGGCTAACTTCAATCAATAGTTTGGGAGTAAGTATGAATATAGTAAAGAATTGAATGAGAGAAGTGTAGGGGCTTCTGTAAACATCAGGTCCACAAAATCCTAAGGAGGAAAGTTTCTTAACACAAGATCTTCTTGAACTGAGAAACTAAGGAAGATAAATAAACATCATGATAACATAATGATCAAACATCCATCATAACATCACCACAATCATTCATGTGAATAATTCAAATCATGAACATTTAGCATCAGAAGTAAATAAGCTGAAAGAGAAGCTGATTTCTATTAGTCCAAAAGTCTTAAGTACAGTACATCACTAGATCACAGTTACTTCATCAAAATATTACAGTCTAAGGGAGCCTTACTCAACCATCTGAACCTACTAAAGGAATTGATCTATCTATTTATAACAAAAAGGGAGGCAACAACTGTAGATACGAGTTGGCCTCCTTCCCTTGAAAAACTCTAAAAAATTATTTTCTCTAACAACTTATCTAACCACCTATGCTATAAAATAGGAAAATGTCCATGACTAATCCAACTGAACTTCAAACTAAATTGATTCCCTTTTGTTGCGCAGCTCCTTTTTTTCCATGTGTCCTTCAAAGCATGTGGTTGTCTTCATGATGCCAGCTGATGTTTCCACAACCTTCTCCATCATCAATTTATCCCAAAGTGGTTATCTTGGTCCTCCTAGATCCCTGGTGTTTGTTGGTAGCTCCCTTGGGTAGAAAATCTGGGTAGTGCACTACAAGGAGAAACGGTAGTGTCTGTAGGTAGCGCCTTTGTGCTGAATATGTGTGCTAACTTTTTACCTCAGTGAAATATTAGGTAGCGCCCCTATGTTGAGCCTGTGTTCCAATTTTTTTCTCTGCCCAATATTAGGTAGTGCCATTAGGTAGCTCTACTTACATTGCGTCTGTGTACCAACTTTGTTCTCTACCCAATATTAGGTAGTGTCATTCAGTAGCGCCACGTACGTTGCGTCTGTGTACAGGTTTGGGTAGCATTGAAAAAAACGTAGCACCTTCAATATTGAACATGCATAGAGAAATTTGTGGTATTTCATGATGACAAAACCATTTTACGTAGGTTCCTTGACCATACAATAGGTAGTGCCTTTTACCACTGGGGGAATCTAGAACTTAGAAAAAACTCAAAACCCAGATAGTTAAACCCTTAGAATCCTATATAGATGGAAGAGATAATATTTTCATATCAGTTAACCCTCCCAAAAAGGAACCATCCTAAAAAATCGGGCTTACCTTTTACCAGCTATTTTTTCATTTTAACACTTAACCTCACACTCTTTCTGGTAGAAAGAGGATCTTCAATTGACACAACAGACTTATTATTATTAGCATTAACAAGATTTTTTAGTGTAGTTGTGCTCTCCTTAGCTATTGGTTTTTCATCATCAATGGGAACATCATCCAACACCTGTAAATTGTTTTGGGCTACCTCATCTTGAAAGTGCTTCAGCTCAGCATTTAGCTTCGTATTCTGAGACTGCAAGCCTATGTTTTGCTTGTAAAGATTCTTTAACTGTCTATGAAGGGGTTGGGCCTTTCTTCTTGCAAACCTTGACAAGTCAAGGGTGTGACTATAGCCATCCATGAGCTCTTTCATCTAAGCCAAGTGGACCTTATCTTCTTCTTTAAGATGAGCTATTTGTTTGATTCCATCTCTAAGTTGCTTGATAAGTCTTTTATAGTTCTAACTGTCAGGAGGAACAGTGGCATGCACAATCTCAATAGGATTTTTCTTAGACTCCTCTTCCTCCTGCATGGGAAGTGTCTTATCTACCTCATTAGGTTCCTTGATGGATTTACTTTTATTCTTCTTCCTCTTCACAGGGGTTTCTTCATTTCTTATCACATGCTCCTAAAAGTCTTTCACAAAGGTTTCATCTTTTCTCTCCAAATTTCTTTTAATACCTTTACCTTTACCTTTCTATACAACGGCTTCTTGTTTTTATTCCATAGACTTTTCAATGCCTTTACCCTTCTTCTTTTGAATAGGGGTTTCTGGTAAAGACTGCTCTTTAAAAACCTCCTTAGGAATTGATGACCTTGTGAAAGGTATTTTACCCTTGATTTCAGCTGTTAGAGGAGAGGAGGGAAAGAGAAGCTTCTTCCTTCTCTTGGATGTAGCTTTGGTATAAGAAGGTACCTCTTCTAACCCTGGTGGAGGAGGTGGTGGAAATCTCTATGTGGAGAAGGAAAAACTTCCTCCTCGACTTCGATGACCTGCTTGTTGATCTCTAAAACTTGAACAGGGGCTCTACCCTTTCTCTTCCTACTGGTCCCTGCTTTAGAAGTATTGGTGGGTGACAAAGGACTTTCCTTATGTGATTGAGGAGTTGGTGCTATATCCAACTTGAAATGAGAGATGGCAACAAAATACTCCCATGAAATTTCTTTCTTACCTGATTCCTCAGAGACTAGCATTCTGCTTAATCCATAGTGGAAAAGGTTAGAATCCACATCTTTAGATTTGGATTGTATCCTATATAACATCTTACCTACACTCCTCAAAAAGTAATAGGGAATATTCATCTCAACCTTACCAATAAAATGTAGCAACAACCTTATATGGTACTGGTACAATGTGTTAAATCTCCCTTCACAAGTAAAATATCTCTGTATGATCTTCAATAATCTATCAAATTGTTCAATCAATTGACTCCTTGTAATACTTTTGGACAAATCATTGGCTTGATATTTAGTTTTAAAAAGATCTTTTTCATAGGATGAACTCAAATCCATGACTTTGTACCACTTTTCACCTATAATGGGGATCCCTATTGCAGCTGAGACAGAGGCTTCAGTCACCTCAAACTCCAAATCCCCAACCTTGGTTTTCCTGCCATCAAACTATAATGTAAACTATCTTTCTACCCCTAGATGGCCTCTCTGCATGTTCTGACAGAAAGAGAGGCACCCTACTCTTTGAAAGGCCTCTCTTTCCATGGGATTTGTATCAAAAAGATGCATGTCCACCATTTCTGTCCTAACCACCTTTCCACCTGTGTGTGTCTTCCTCAATTGAGGAGTCTCCATGGATCAGAATGAGGAATTTTGAAAGGCTTAAGGGATGGTAATGACCAACAAGGATTTGAATAGGGCTTCAAATATATAAGGCTGGCCCTTTTAGACAAACTGATGCTAGTAATTCAAGCTCGACTTTAGGAATTAAACCCTTAGGCTTGTATAGTTATTCTGGAGTGTAAACAGTGAGGGGGTAATCTGAAATTGGCCCTCTGCAATTGAGTAAAAACACCAAACTCCGAGGTGAAAGGAAGCTAGGAAAACATAGAGGGTTTGAGAAACACCTTTGGGTAGCGCGACACATACATAGAAGATAGGCTATTTGCAAGCTTGTGATTTCAATGGTTAAATAAAACAAAAGTGATCAGACCATAGATACAGGAAAAGAAGTTTACAGGTCTGAAGAGTGTACATACTTCAGAGGTGTAAATACTTCATAGGGTATAAACATGGTTGAAAGTAAAATACCTCTGAATCAGGAAGATAATCAAGCTCCACAACCAACACTAATTCGGCTCATCTTTGTGAATATCCTTATACCGAGAGGTTAGTGGACCCTAGGTGAGGGTGGGGGTCTGTGTCAAGTGGTATCAGAGCTTGTTTCTTATTTCATGTAGCAGGTAGGAGACAAAGGAGATTTTATGATACCATCAAGTGGTATCAAAGCCACATATTTAATTTTTGAAGGCAGAAAAGGAGAATGGCTACTGAAGGCCATAAGAGTGGTCAATACAAGGACCCCCAACAAAAAATAAAGGTAGAAATGGATAAAAATCTCCAATAGATAAGAGAATAAATGGATAGGCCATCATTGAAGATGCAACAGGAGGCACAAGTACACTGGAGGTACCAGTGGCAAATGAAGCGCAGAGAAAGGTGGCATGTTCAAAGTTTGTTGTCCAGAAGGAAATAACAAGTGTTGAGGAGGTGGCTGAGGCATGCTGAAAACCTCAGCACCATGAAGGAGCAGGTTTTCATTTGTGAGCCAAAAGTAAGAGAAAACCTCAGTGATTAGGAGAGGAGATTGAGTAGAGATATCGTAGAATGCCAAGAGGGAAACAGTGAGCTATCAAGTTTCCATATGGGCAATGAGATGAGATATGTTAGCACTAGGAGTCACCTTCAGATTGCATGGAAGGAAAGCCCAGTACCCATCAAGTTATAAGTGAATGTAAGGGTGTTTAAAGGGTCAAATGGAAAAGGACTCAAATGATAATGTTCTAACTCAGATAACAGGGATCACATGCAACAACAATTAAGGTCTTGGCTAAATTCCATCAACTGTTTGGGAGTAAGTATGAATAGAGGGAAGACTTGAATGGGAGAAGTGTAGGGGCTGCTGTAAACATCAGGTCCACAAAATCCTAAGGAGGAAAGTTTATTAACACAGGATCTTCTTGAACTAAGAAACTAAGCTGAATAAACATCATGATAACATAATGGTCAAACATGCATCATAACATCGCCACAATCATTCATGTGAATCATTCAAAGCATAAAAATTTAGCATAAGAAGAAAATAAGCTGAAAGAGAAGTTGGTCTCTATTAGACACAACATCTTAAGTCTAGTACATCACTAGATCACAGTTACTTCAACAAAATATTACAGTATAAGGGAGTGTTTCTCAACCATCTGAACCTACTAAAGCAAATGATCTATCTATTTATAACAAAAAGGGAGGCAATAGATGGAGATATGAGCTAGCCTCCTTCCCTTGAAAAAATCTAAACATTTATTTTATCTAACAACTTATCTAACCACCTATGCTATAAACCAGGAAAATGTTGGTGACTAATCCAACTGAACTTCAAATTGAATTGATTCCCTACTGTTGCGCAGGTCCTTGTTTTCCATGTGTCTTTCAAATCACATGGTTGTCTACATGATGCCATCTGGTATTTCACAACCTTCTCCATCATTAATTTATTCCAAAGTGGTTAGCTTGGTCTGCCTAGATCCCTGGTGTTTGTTGGTAGCTTCCTTGGGTAGCAAATCTGGGTAGCGCACTATAAGGAAAAAAGGTAGCACCTTTGTGCTACATATGTGTGCTAACTTTTTCCCTTTGTGAAATATTAGGTAGCACCCCTATGTTTCACATGTGTGCCAATTTATTTTCTCTGCCCAATATTAGGTAGCGCTACTTACACTGTGTTTTTGTACCAATTATGTTCCCTGTCCAATATTAGGTAGCACCATTCAGTAGTGCGACTTACGTTGCATCTGTGTACGGGTTTGGGTAACATTGCAAAAAACACAGTGCCTTCAATATTGAACATGCGCAGAGAAATTTGTGGTCTTTCATGATGACAAAACCATTTTACTTAGGTGCCTTGACCATACAATAGGTAGTTCCTTTTACCACTGGGGGAAGCTAGCCCTTAGCAAAAACTCAAAACCTAGATATCTAAATGCTTAGAAGCCTATATATATGGCAGAGATAATATTTGCATATCAGTTAACAATCCCAAAAAGGAACCATCCTAAAAAATGGGGCCTACCTTTTACCAGCTATTTTGTCATTTTGACACTTAACCTCACACTCTTTCTGGTAGAAAGAGGATCTTCAATTAACACAGAAGACTTCTTCTTCTTAGCATTGAAAGGATTCTTTAGTGTAGTTGTTCTCTCCTTAGCTGTTTGTTTGTCATCCTCAATGGCAACTTCAACCAACACCTGATAATTTATTTGGGCTACCTCATTTTGAAAGTGCTTCAGCTCAGCCTTTAGCTTCCTATTCTGAGACTAAAAGCCTCTATTTTGCCTATAAAGATTATTTAACTATCTATGAATGGGTTGGGCCTTTCTTGCTGCAAACCTTTCCAAGTCAAGGGTGTGACTGTAGACATCCATGAGCTCTTTCGTCTGAGCCAAGTGGACCTTATATTCTACTTTAAGATGAGTTATTTATTTTCTTGCATCTCTAAGCTGCTTGATAAGTCTTTTGTAGGTCTGACTGTTATGAGGAATAGTGGCATGCACAGCCTCAATAGGATTTTTCTCAGACTCCTCTTCCTCCTGCATGGGAAGTGTCTTGTCTACCTCATCAGGTTCCTTGATGGCCTTAATTTTATTCTTCTTCATCTGCATAAGGGTTTCTTCATTTCTTATCACAGGCTCCTCAAAGTCTTTCACAGAGGTTTCATATTTTCTCTCCAAAGGTATTTTAATACTTTTAGCTTTACCTTTTTGTACAAGAGCTTCTTGTTTTTCTTCCATAGTATTTTCAATGCCTTTACCCTTCTTCTTTTGAATAGGGGTTTTTGGTACAGACTGCTCTTTGAAAGCCTCCTTAGGAATTAATGACCTTGTGAAAGGTATTTTACCCTTGATTTTGACTGCTAGAGGAGAAGAGGGAAAGAGAAGCATCTTCCCTCTCTTGTATGTATCTTTGGTAGAAGACGATACCTCTTCTAACCCTGGTGAAGGAGGTGGTGAAAAATCTCTATGTGGAGAAGGAAAAACTTCCTCCTCGGCTTCTATGACCTACTTGCTGATCTCTGAAACTTGAACAAGGGCTCTTCCCTTTATCTTCCTATTGGTTCTTGATTTAGAAGTACTGGTGGGTGACAACGGAATTGCCTTCTGTGATTGAGGATTTGGTGCTAGATCCAACTTGAAATGAGTGGTAACAACAAAATGCTCCTATGAAATCTCTTTCTTACCCAATTCCTCAGAGACTAGCATTCTGATTAATCCAGAGTGGAAAAGGCTAGAATCCATAGCTTTAGATTTGTCTTGTATTATGTCTGACATCTTACCTATACTCCTCAAAACGTATAATGGAATATTCATCTCAACCTTACCAGTAAAATGTAGCAACAACCTTATATGGTACTGGTACAATGTGTTAAATCTCCCTTCACAAGTAAAATATTTCTCTATGATCTTCAATAATTTGTCAAATTGTTCAATCAATTGACTCCTTGGCATACTTTTGGACAAATAATTGGCTTGATATTCAGTTTTAAAAATATCTTTTGCATAGTCTGAACTCAAAGCCATGGATTTGAACCACTTTTCCCCTGTAATGGGGATCCCTATTGCAGCTGATATAGAGGCTTCAGTCACCTCAAAATCCAAATCCCCAACCTTGGTTTTCCTGCCATCAAACTATAATGCAAACTATCTTGGTACCTATCGATGGCCTCTGTGCATGTTCTGACAGAAAGAGATGCACCCTACTCTTTGAAAGGCTAGTCTTTCCATGGGATCTGTATCAAAAAGATGGATGTCCATCAGTTCTGTCCTAACCACCTTGCCACCTTTCTGTGTCTTCCTCGATTGAGAAGTTTCCATGGCTCAGAATGAGGGCTTTTGAAAGGTTAATGGATGGTAATGATCAGGAAGGAATTGAATAGGGATTTAAATATATAAGGATGACCCCTTTAGACAGACTTATGTTAGTAAGTCAAGATTGAATTTAGGAATTAAACCCTTAGGCTTGTACAGGTATTCTGGAGTGTAAACAGTGAGGGGATAATCTGAAATTGGCCCTTTTCAATTGAGTAAAAATGCCAAACTCCGAGGTGAAAGGAAGAAAGGAAAATAGAGAGGGTTTGAGCAACGCCTCTAGGTAGTGCAACTCATACACAAAGGATAAGTTATTTACGGGCTTGCGATTTCAATGGTTAAAGAAAACAACAGTGATTAGACCATAGATACAGGCAAAGAATTTTACAGGTTTGAAGAGGAGAAAATACAAGGTTACCATGAAAATATGGGTCCCTTACTACTGTGCAAGCTTAGCAAGCCGAAAACCCGAGCACAAATTTCCTGTGAAAATTAATATGCAGAGGAGGCAACACAGGATACTTGTGGAGTAGACACCTGTTGATATCTTCAATGCAATCTTAGGATGAAATTGAGATAACTTCAGCCTTGGAATCTTTCTTAGCATCGGATTTGGTTGACATGCGGTCACCTAATCAGAACTTGAGAATTTGTGCAATGCAACACTGTTGAGTTTTTCAAAATTAGAAATTTTTACCAAGGCTCATAAATGCAAGATATTTGAAGGTGTCTTTAAACGAATTTTGGAACTGAAAATAAGGGACATGACATCAGTCATGGCAATCATGATTCAAGGTGGAAGTATGATGAACATGATAGGCGCTACAGAATTGCCTGATGAGTAGGCAACACTTCCAGTCCAAAACATGATTGGATAGGTAAACATGGACAATGAGGCATTCTTATGAGATCATGAGTGAAGAGGAAGAGGTGTCACATCAGTTTAGAAATGGGAGGGATCGAACTAGGGACAAGACATGAAAGTGACCAAAAATAAATCAAAAGATAAATGGTTCAGGGATCAAAAATCAATTTAAGGATCAAACTAGAGCTAAAACGCAAAACTTTAATCATCTAAGGGGTCCTACTAATCATAAACTAATAAAGGGATGAAACTTTCAAATAAAATTAAAATCTAAGGCTTAAAAAATGGAATGAAAACAAACCAAAAGACCCAAGGCAATTTAGTGTGATAACAAGATCAATGGAGGATCTCATGAAATGCCAGAAGGGCAGTGCTGAACTTTCAGATTGCCAAGTGGGAAATGAAGTGAGAACAACTGATCTCATAAAAAACTAGGAGGGAAGGATAAGAATCCCAATTTTTCAGGTGGGCAAGGGAGAGGAGAGGAGACTATCTAAAAGTATCAGGAGATTAGAGGTGATTTCATATCAACAAGGAGTGCTGATGGAGGAGGATCAGAGGAACATTCTGATCATTGGAGGAATTGAGATATTCCTGCCAAATAACCAATTAGGGGCTAGTGCACCATATGAAAGTGAAACAAAGGAAAGACAACCAATTGTGACTATCATGGAGGAGAAGGAGCAGATACTGACATCTACCCCAATAGAAGAAGAAGAGAATTCAACAGAATTGCTCAGAATTTTCAGCCAGGAAGCTGAACAGGAGATGACTGCAACAGTGAAGCCTACAACATAAGAGGAATTAGTCAACATGGATTTTGTAGATCTGTGTGAAGAACTAGAAGCACTAGAGATAGGGTGATAGTGAAAAGCATGCACATCCAACAGGGTAAGTTGGAAACATATGGAGGAATATGCCAAAATGAGGAAGTGCAACAAAGAATATCGCCAATGAGCTAGCCGGCGGGTCAGCTGGAGGAAGTAGTAGAGGAGATAAGGAGGTTGATGTCAAGATCAAAAAAAATCTATCTGAGGCCAACACCCCCTTGTCCTCCCTTCGGGGTTGGCTCGACCTCCCGATATAGGGTCGTTCAAGTCTTCGAGTAAAAAAATAATGACTCATCAGCTCCTAATGGAACCATCCTTTAACTTGACACATGCCCCCTTTCACTTCCTTGGCACCCATGATGTAGTGCCTACAGACCCTCTCTTTAGTGCCTTCAGTTCTTGCATCGACTTCCTTAACTCCTGCTGTTAATCTCCTCCCTTGATGTGACAATGGGCTAAGACCGATGTTAAATTCCCTTCGCGACCCTGCAAGTCAGGATTTTTGCGATTTGCTTTCTCTGTTTCCCCGATTTTTGAATCGGTGAATGCTTTGGGACCAGATCTATGGTCCTTTTTCTTCCCATGATCAATGACTCTGATTGAATCATGAGTTCAAACTTTGCAAGTCCTATATTCTCTTGACTCTACCTCTTCTAAATTACAAACCAATGATGCGCTAATCCTTTTCCATGTGCCCTTCTAGATCAAACAGTTTGGATTGAAATCACCCTTCGCGAAGATCCTTTTTTTGCTCCCAACAAACATTATGAAGTTTCCTCTCCCGAACTTCTCGATCTCCTTCCACCTGTCTCCTCCTCGACAATGGGTGACTTATCCATCTTCGGGCCTTTGATAAATCCTTGGCTTCCTTGCACCCTTAGTGTGATTTCACCTTTCGAGACTTAGGTTGTTCTTGAAGGTTTCCTGAACTCCTTAGAGAAATTTGTGCAACTCTCCTGGGACTTTGCTCAGCTTGAAAACCTTTAGGGTTCCAAGTTCCTCTACGAGATTTTCCTGCCCTCCTAGCAATTTATCACTCTGCTTCCTAAGCTTATAAGGTGAATCCGCAACACCTTAGGTGTACTCCTTGAACTTGGCTTAGTTCTTCGATGGCTTCTCTTTCGACCTCTTGGAAAGTTTTAAGGCATTTCCTTTCCTTTATCGATGCACTTCTTGCAAATCCTTCCTTCACCAGAATGTTCAACAATTCTAGAGTCTCCTACACCTTCGATCATGTAGTTCCTAGGTATGCTCATGCAATATCAATGCCCTCCTGGAAGAGTATTCCAGAGTGTTCATCAACTCTGTGTTGTGCCTCTCTCCATACAGTATTTATTTTCAAGGAACTTAACCGCCTTGAAATTTCTCCCCGAGTCTGTAAATAAATATGGTGTGCCCTCCTGGAAACTCCTCTTCTAACTCCACTGGGTTTAGATATGCACTCCTTGCATCGACTTACAAAGTTTTCCAACTCTGTCATGCACTCCTTGCACTTGGCCTAGAGTTCCAGACTTAACTTAACACACTCTCGGATAGGAAATTGTATCTCTATCCCTGCAGATGATTTCTAACATTCATATACAACTCATATGCATGTAAAATACATTCATAGCACAACATCCATTGAACAAAAATGTAAAATAGGAAAAACTGTCATTTTCTATTAATAGTGGAACATCAAATTACAACGGTGGATTCCAAGCTCCAATTGAGTCTTGGATATCTGGTTTTCTCCCCTAACCTATCTGAAATTGTCTAGCAGTTCGCTACCTATCCTATACTTTGCTTACAATACAAATATTTATACAAGAGGGGCTCAATGAGCTTCCCTCACAAGATAACTAATGGTGTCAAATCACCACCCCTAACGCTTATCGAAAGGACAAATTAAAATGATGGAAATTATGCTCCAAATCAAACACAGATCTATCTCACTGTCATCCTATTAATGGCGACCTTATCTCCAGCTTGTGCGAAAGCACAATCTAGATCTTCCATATTGTCTTCAATAAATGCCTGGATCATGCCTTGGATTCTCGAGGCAAAAATGAGAGGGGGATGCCTCTCCTTTATTGAATGCACACCACACATGTTGATTAGCTGGTGCATGCTGAGATGGAGTGATGCTCCTGCATCATACTCCACTAGGGAAAAAATCATGAGCTCCTTCTCATGAGCTCTCCAACATGGTTGAAATCCACCTAGATCCCAAAATTTCTCTTGGAGCTATCTCTCGTCTCCTATGCTTCACCACTTCTTATATTCCTACATATTCTCTATTACTCGTGTAGGTTTCTTCTCATCCATATTCCTCTCGCTGTCTAAATTATCTATCGACTCTAACATCAACTTCCTTATTTCCTCAATCACCCTGTCCAACTGCTCCATTGGCTAGTTATTTTGTTGTAGACCATCTCGTTGCAATCTCCCCTTGTCAATGGGAAAATCACACTAACTTCCCAATACATCTTCATCTTTTGTGGCCTTAGATTGCCACTCTGTTGCATCCTCCACTTCTATAGTCCCTACATTGAACTGTCATTTAGCTGATCCTCATGCCAGATTGATCTCTATCAGTTCTTTAGCTGGTTCTGTTCTAGATTTCCCCATCTACTCCTCATGCTAGTATAGTTCTTCCTCTGCTTCCAACTTAGCCTATTAGATGTGCATGCCTTGCACTACCACTCTCTTCTCAAGAGCATATAATTCTTCACATAGATCNGCAGACCCCAGTGGTACAATCATCTCCTGTTCAGCTTCCTGGATGAAAATGTCGAGAGATCCTGCTGAATGCTCTTCTCCTCCTGTCAGGATAGACCTCGGTATTCATTCCTTTTACTCCTTGACAGTCTCTGCCTTCTATCCTCATGTCGCCTCTATAAAATCTGTGCTAGCCTTTCCTTTGCTGCTTGGTAGGAATATCTCGACTCCTCCAATGATCAGAATGTCACTATGATTCTCCTTCTTCACTGTGATGAAATTTTCTAACTTGTCATCATCTTCACTCACCCTGCTCACTATTATGCATGAATATCCATATGAGTGAGGATTTTCTTTTGCTTCCTCCTCATCTGTTAATGAACTCTCAGTTGATCTCACCTCTTCTCCCTTGCTCACCTAGAAACTTGGGATGTCTCCTCTTCCCCCCTTGCAATTTACGAGATCCATTGATCCCCTATCATTTCCCTCCTGGAAATCTGTGAGACTCTTACCATATCTCTTTCCCTTATGACTGAGGTTTTCAGCATGCCTCAACCATCTCTTTAATACCTGTTGTTTCTTTCTGGCCAAAAATTTTTGAACATGCCATCTGGCTGTCTTCTTCAAAGGCCATTTGTACCTCCATTGTACCTTTGACTCATGTTGCATCTTGAATGTTATCTCCTCCATCTTCGCTCTGATTTCACTGAGCTCCTTGTCCATATCTGCCTTGCTCTTCTGTGATTGGACTTCTCCTCGACCATGCTTATGATTGTCAATGGCCATATCGCTTTGTCTACAACTCACTTAGTTGTTTACCATTCGTTTCACACACTGCAACAACTCCAATAGAGCATCTCACCTTGTTTCCCTGGCTTACAGAAATTAATTCTGCACCATCTCCTTTTCTTTTTTCCCTCAATCTAAGAGAAATCAAGCTCTAATACCATGTGACACCAACCCCCCATTGTCCTCCCTTTGGGTATGGCTCGACCTCCCAGTCTAGGATCGTTCAAGTCTTCAACTAAAAAAAATGACTCATTGAATCCTGATGGAACCATCCTTTAACTTGACATAGTCCCTCTTTCACTTCCTTGGCACCTGCAATGTAGTGCCCGTGGACCCTCTCTTTAGTGCCTTTAGTTCTTGCACCAACTTCCTTAGCTACTGTTATTAAGATCATCCCTTGATGTGACCATGGGCTAAGACCATGGGTCAATTATCTTCGTGACCTTGCGCTTTGGGACTTTCGTGATCTTCTTTCTTCGTTTCCCCAATTTTCGAATCGATGAATGCTTCAGGACCAGATCTATGGTTCTCATTCTTCTCGTGATCAATGTCTGTGATCAAATCGTGAGTTTGGACATTGCGATTTTTATCTTATCTCGACTCTGCCTCTTCCAACTTACGAACCAACAATGTGCTAATCCTTTTCCATGTGCCCTTCCAAATCCAATGGTCCGGATTAAGATCTCCCTTCACGACTTCGCGAAGTTCCTTTTCCCAAAAAATCTTACGAAGTTTCCTCTCCTGAAATTCTTGATCTCCTTCCACCTGTCTCCTCCTTGAAAATGGGTGAATTCTCCATCTTTGGGCCTTCAAAAAATGCTCAAATTCCTTGCACCCTTAGTGTGATTTCACCTTTCGAGACTTAGGGTGTTCTCAAAGGTTTCTTTCATTCCTTGCATAAATATGTGCAACTCTCCAATTACTTTGCTCAGCTTGAAAACCATCAAGGTTCCAAGTTCCTATGCGAGCTTCTCTTGCCCTCTTGGCAGTTTATCGCTCTTCTTCCTGATCTTATAAGAAGAATTTGCAACACCTTAGGTGCACTCCTTGCACTTGGCTCAGTTCTTTGACGACTTCTCTCTTAGCCTCCTGGAAAGTTTTAAGGAATTTCCTTTCCTTTGTCGATGCACTTCTTGCAAAGCCTTGCTTCACTAGAATGTTCAAAAATTCTGGGATTCTCCTACACCTTCGATCATGCAGTTCCTGGGTATGCTCACACAAGCTCAATTTCCTCCTGGAAAAGTATTCCAGAGTGTTCAACAACTCTGCGGTGTCCCTCTTTCCACACAATCTTTATTTTCAAGGAACTTAACCACCTTGAAATTTCTCTCTGAGTCTGTAAATAAATATGGTGTTCCCTCCTGGAAACTCCTCTTATGACTCCACTGAGTTCAGATACGCACTCCTTGCATCATCTTATAGAGTTTTCCATCTTTGTCACACACTCCTTGCACTTGTCCTAGAGTTCCAGACTTAACTTAACACACTCTCATATAGGAAACTGTATCTCTATCCCTGTAAACGATTTCTAACATCCATATACAACTCATATGCATGTAAAAGAAATTCATAGCACAACATCCATTGAACATAAATGTAAAACAGGAAAAAATTTCATTTTCTATTAATGGTGGAACATCAAATTACAATGGTGGAGTCTGATTTGCAACCGATTCTCAGCTCTCTGGTTTACAATGGTGGAGTCCGAGTTGCAACCGATTCTCAGCTCTCTGGTTTTCTCCCCTAACCTATCCGAAATTATTTAGCAGTTTTCCACCTAACCTCTACTTTTATTATAATACAAATATTTATACAAATGGTGTCAAATCGCCACTACTTCACTCGCAAGCTAACTAATAGTGTCAAATCACCACCCCTAATGCTTATCGAAAGGCCAAATTACAATGATGGAAATTTTGCTCCAAATCGGACGTAGATCTATCTTTCCATCAACATATTAATAGAGAACTTATATCCATCTTGTGAGAAAGCATGATCTGGATCTTCCATATTGTCTTCAATAAATGCCTGGATCATGCCTTGGATTCTTGAGGCACAAATGTGAGGGCAACACCTCTCCTTTCTTGAATGCACACCATGAATGTTAATTAGTTGGCGCATGCTGAGATGGAGCGATGCTCTTGCATCATTGTCAGTAGGAGGAAGTTGAACAGAAGAGGACCTGCAGTAACAGCAGGGAAGCAAAAGCAGCAACATCAACGAAGAAGAGGAGCAGGAGGACAACTCCAAAGAAGTGTTTGGGATCTAGGGGATTTCAACAACAGAGCAGAGGAGCTCATAACTAGGAGCTCATGATTTTCCCAGTAGTGGAGTATGATGCAGGAGCATCACTCCACCTCAAAAACAAACATCTATATATAACATCCACGCACATTCAAGGAGGGGAGAGGTGCGATCCCTCTCATTTTTCCCTCAATTTTAAAATTTAAATGTAATTAAAAGCGATTAATGTTGTAAGGCTTGGTAGAGTTGAGTTATTTCCTTTATATAGGAAGTCATTAGAGTCGCCTTTATTAGACTTGAGTTGTATAGATCTTGATATTTTCCTGGGATCTGGAGATGTATGCGATCATTCAATGTAATCTGCCTCGGTAGTTAGGCGTTGTAAATGGTGATAAGAAACCACTAGAGTATAAGAATGAAAGACTCTATGAGTCTCCTCTTGTATAAATATTTGTATCATATTCCCTGGAGAGGCTGCTGAAAGTTGATGGTAGATCATTGTAATCCAAGGATAGAAGAGTCGAGACTCAATTGCATTCTAATCTCATACATTGTATTTGACATTCTGTTATTAATATAAAAGAAAATATTTCACTGTTCACGAGTTCCTGTGTGGTGCATGTCTTTTTATGAATGCATTTTAATGTTATCTGTGTGTTTATGCGTTCATGTATGTTGTAGATGTATGAATAGGTTCCATCTGCAGGGTAAAGGTAGAATTTCTCTATCTGTTTGGGAGTGTGTTAAATTGTTCTGGTTCTTTAGGATGTGAAAGGAGTGCATAATGGAGTATTGAACTCTGTAGCCAATGCAAGGAGTGTGTATTTGAACTCTGTTTCGAGTTTAGAGGAGAACATGCTAGGAGGGAACACTAGGATAGTTTATAGACTCAAGGAGGAGCCTCAAGGTTACTGAACACCTTGGAGGAGGAACTGTGCAGGAGAAGGCACATAAGACAGAGTTTTTGAACACTATGTAGATCTCTACCAGGAGGGATTGAGCAGGTGCAAGTGTGCATGAAAGGATTCTGTTTTGAGTCTGAAGAGAAGGGTGTCAGAGAGAAAGACACCACAAAGTTACTGAACACTTTGTAAGCTTAGCAATGAGTGATTTGAGCATGTGAAAGGAGTAAACAGAATCAACATACTTTGAAGTGTTGGGGGAAATTGAGGAAACCCAGAGTTATTGAACACTCTGAGGGAGAGGCTCTACAAGGAGTGCATTGAGCAGGCACAAGGAATGTGTAGGAATATTTACTAAAATATCTTCTTAGTCTGAATCCGTTTGAAGGCATTCAAGTGAAAAGAGTGCATAGGGGTGAACTTACTCCAAGTTTAGAAGCTTAGAAGAGCGTACAAAGTGCTAGGAGGGAACCATAAATCTTTTGAAGGAAAGTCGAGGGATGAGACCCTTAGGAGACTGAGCAAGTTGAAAGTGTTGGATTACTGAGAGAGGGGGTGAATCAGTAATAGAGCAGTTTAAAAATTTTGAACCATATAATGCAAGTGTTGTATTAGTGTAGAATTATCATCTAATAATTTCATAGTAAATGAACAAATGAGCAATCATACACATACACAGTACACCAATGTTTTTACATGGAAACCTAAAGCAGGAGAAAACCACATATTTTTTTTTCTTATATGTCTTGAATAATTACATTCATTGGAATCACCAACTTCCTTTGTTTTCCAACTGCAATTGGAAGGAGTCTTCGACCCCCTAATTTCTCAGGCTACAACCTGAGGGAAGCTCCAACTCCCCAATTATCAGGCTACAACCAGAAGGAGGCTATGACCCTCTAAGTTCTCTGTCTACAACCAGAAGGTGGCTAAAACCACCTATCCTGGCCCCGTCCAACTGCCCTGATGTAGAAGTAGAATGATTGAACCATTGTCACACTATCACTATGAGATATAATGTTGTAAACTTGTACCAATCAACCTGTAATCAACCTGTAACAACCTATACCAATAACATGTGCCAACATGTACCATACATCAACCTGTACCTAAACTTGTACCATAAACAAATGAATCAACCATGCACCAAACATGTACAAATAACTTATCACAATAACCTCTGCAAACAACCTATAATCAACCTGTACCATAAACAAGTGCATAAACCATGCACCAACATGTACCTCAACCTGTACCATCAAACAGTGCATCAACCATGCACACAATATGTACCAATCATGCATAAAATACACATCAACTATGACTCATCAATATTTACCAACATTATCAAGTATACACCTCATGTATGTGTCAACTCATCAACTACTTGTCTCAATCATGTACCTCAACCATACACCAAGTACATATATCAATATAACCATCAACATTTCTTTAGAAATACATCACACTTATCCATAACCAAATACCATAAACTATTACATCAAACCATGTGCCACAACATCACTGTTATGTCGCCTCAATCTAAACCAACAACTTCAGCAACATGTCACAACCAAAAGACCAATACCCATATGCCAAATACCAAGAACAAAACACCAATTGTATCCCCCAACAAATATGATATATGCAGCAATACTGAACATCCAATACCATCTGAATATATAAACCCTAGCTCACAAAACATACCTCAAACAAGATGTGTCATATTTCTCATAAATAGACCCCAACTATGTTGCTGCCGTGATTTTTCTGCCGCACTTTTTCTGCCATGATTTTTCTGCTGCACTTTTTCTGCCATGAATTTTCTGTCATGATTTTTCTACCACACTTTTTTTGTCGTGATTTTTCTTCCGCACTTTTTCTGTCTCACTTTTTCCACCGTGATTTTTATGCCTCACTTTTCCTGCCGCACCTTTTCTGCTGCAATTTTCTCTATCAATAATACCTTCCCAAATGACCTTTCACAAAAATAGATATTCAATGATATTCAAGTGTGTTTAAATGAGAGAGCCTTGCCTCTTATTTATACTTTCATGTAGCATCCCACATTCCTTATTTTAGGGAGTTCTCCATTAACTTTATTATTTAAATAATTTCTTTTGCAAACACTTTGACTTTTTGGGGCTTCTAGATGACTCATGAGGGTTCTCTAACTTCACGTGGCCATAACTCTCTGACCGTGAGGAGTTATGTGATGTTCCACACACCACAAAAAATGGCATGACATGTACTATACATCTAGAATAGTCTTACCTGCAAATATATCAAAACTCATACCATTATCCATCAAAAAAACTTGGGTCCATTACCTAAACCTTTATGCTACCAGAATTCGCTACCAAACTTTCTTCAAGGGTTGACATCAATGGAAACTAACCCAATAAATCAACAATCTCCCCCTTTGGCATTGATGGAAACACTCTGATGCAATACTAAATTCATATCACTCATTCTCTCCCTGTTACCATCGCTCCCCTTGGAACCATGTCTCTATGCTCTTTCTCCAAACAACTTTATCTTTTCATCTGATAAATCTCTCCCCCTTTGTCATCAATGGAAAAGGTATCTTTCCATTCGGGGTTGCCCCCCCTGACTAAACTCTTCCTGAAACTGTTATCCCAACCTGAACTGTCCTCTTTATGGTGATTCCTCATGTAAATATAAAACATATAAGATAAGAATTCAAAATAATTCATTTTGGATTATAAAGTAATCCGAGTCTCTGGCGAAGATACTCAAAGGCTTCTCTTGGAAGAAGTTTTGTAAAGATATCTGCCACTTGTTCTTTTGTGCCCACATATTCAACTTTGATGTTCTTCTCTGAAACATGTGCTCGTAGAAAGTGATACTTGATTGGATTGTGATTCATCTTGGAGTGCATCATCGGGTTCTTTGAGATACTGATGGCACTTGTATTATCACAATAGATTGAAATGGTCTCATCATACTCAACCTGTATATCTATCATAGTTTGTTTCATCCATAGAACCTATGTATAACATGATGATGCTGCAATATATTCTTCCTCGACTGTAGATAAGGATATTGATGAGTGTTTCTTGCTTGACCATGATACTAAATACTCACCCAAGTAGAACTCTACTCCACTAATGCTTCATTAGTCATCAATGCAACCTGCCCAATTTGCATCTGTGTAGGCAATAAGTGATAGATCCTTTCCTTTTGGATACCATAATCCAAACTCTTATGTTCCTTTGAGATATCTAAAAATCCTCTCCACTGCTAATACATGTGATTCCTTTAGTGCTGCTTGAAATCGTGCCACCTGTCCAACTGCCTGCATTACAACTGGTCTAGATGATGTCACATATAGTAAGCTACAAATCATTGACCTATATTTCCTCTGGTCTGTAGACTTTGAATCATCATCTTTGCTCAACTTTCAACTGGTTTGCATAGGAGTGGCAACTGGTTTGTGATCTTCCATTCCGGACCTCTTTAGCATTTCTATGATATACTTAGTTTGAGAAATAAAAATCCCTTGGTTGCTTTGATGTATCTGAAGACCTAGAAAGAAGGATAGTTATCCAAGTAATGAAATTTCAAATTCATTATGCATATCCTTTGCAAATTTCTGGCTTAACCTGTCATCAGTACTTCCTATTATCACACTAAGTTTCCTTGGGTCTTTAGTTTGATTAATACTTTTTTAAGCCTTAGATTTTAATTTTTTGAGTCTCATCCTCTTAAATTTTGATGTTAGGTTCATCTTAGAAGATTAAAGTTTTGAGTCATAGTTCTTGTTTGGTCCTCAATTTCGTTTATGGTTCTAGAACCTCTTTATCTCATGACTCATTTTTGGTCCCCATCATGACTTGTCCCTAAATCGAATCCTCCCATTGCTAAACTGATGTGACTCCTTTTCCTCTTCACTCATGACCTAGTAAGCATGACTCATTGTACTCGCTTACCTATCCAATCATTTTTCGATTTGGAAGTGCTACCTACACATCAGGCAATTCCATGGCACCTGTCACATTTATCATCCATCCACTCCAAGTCATGATTTCCATGAATGAGACCGTTTCCCTTGTTTTCTGTGCCAAAAGTCGATTAAAGTGGCTTCAAAATATCTTGCATTTATGATCCTTGGTAACGGTTTCTAAATTTTGAAAAGTTCAACAGTGTTGCACTGTGTAAGTTTGTCAGTTTCGATCAAGAGACCGCATGTCAATTAAATCTGATGCTGTGAGAGATTCTAGGGCTAAAGTTTCCTCAATTTCATCCTAATATCGCGCTGAATATCTCAACAGGTGTCAACTTTACAAGTATCCTATGCAGCCTCCTTTGCATATTAATTTTCACAGGAAATTTGTGTTCGGGTTTTTGATTTGTTAAGCCTAAAGCCCAGTAAGGAAGCCATATTTGCATACCTGTAAATGTCCTTTCCCGTTTCCATGGTCTGATTACTGTCATTTTATTTAACCATTGAAGTCCCAGACCTGTAATAGCTTATCCTCTATGTATGCATTGCACTACCTAGAGGTAGTGCTCAAACCCTCTATGTTTTCCTTGCTCCCTTTCATCCTGTACAAAGAGCCATTATGGATTACCCCTTCACAGTCTACACTCTAAAAATCTTGTACAAGTCTAAAGTTCTATTTCCCATAGTCAAGCTCGGCTTTCTAAGCACTGCAAATTTTAAGGGCCATCTTTGCACATTTGAAACCTGAATTAAATCTTTTTGGTCATTAGAATCCCTTAATCCTCTCAAGATCCCTCATTTTGAGTCATGGAGACCCCTCAGTCGAAGAAATCACACAAAGGTGAAAAGATAGTTAGGACAGAACCTGTGGACATGCACCTTTTTGACACAGATCCCATGGAAAGGGAGATATTTCAAAGAGAAGGATGCCTCTCTTTCTGCCAGAACATGCAGAGAGGCCATCCAGAGGTAGCAAAATAGTTTGAATTAAATTTTGATGTCAAGAAAACTAGATTTGGGGATTTGGAATTTTAGGTAACTGAAACCTCCATCTCATCTACAATAGGGATTCCCATTTCAGGTGAAAAGTGGTTCAAGGCCATGGTTTTGAGTTCACCCTTTGTTAAAGATTTCTTCAAGCCTAAATATCGAGCCAATGAGTTGTCTAAGAGTATGCCAAGGAATCAACTGATCAAGTAGTTTGATATAATTTTTAAAATCATACAGAGATATTTTACTTGTGAAGGGAGATTTAACACCTTGTATCATTGCCACATAAGGTTGCTGTTACATTTTACTGGTAAGATTGAGATGAATTTTACTTTTTCCCTATTGAGAAGTATAGGTAAAATGTCATATAGGGTGCAAGACAAATCTAAGGATGTGGATTCTATCCTTTTCCACTCTGGATTGATCAGAATGTTAGTCTCTGAAGAGTTGGGAAAGAAAGAGATTTCATGGGAGAATTTTGTGGTTACTTCTCACTTCAAGATGGACCCAACACCTACTCCCCAATCATAGATTGTAGTTACTTCAGCATCCACCAGTACTAAAGTAGGTATTAGCAAGAAGAGAAAGGGAAGAGCCCCTATTTCAAGAATCATCAAGCAGGTGATGGAAGATGAGGAGGAAATTTTTCCTTCTCTACATAGAGATTTCTTACCCCCACCTCCACCAGGGTTAGAAGAAGTTCCTTCCTCTACCAAGTTGACATATAAGAGAGGGAATAAGCTCTTCTTTCCCTCTTCTCCTCCAGCAGTCGAAATCAAGGGTAAAAGAACTTTCACTAGGTCATCAATTCCTAAGGAGGTTTTCAAAGAGTAGTCTTTACCAGAAACCCCTATGCATAAGGAGAAAGGAAAAATCATTGAAAAGTCTGTGGAGGAGAAATCAGAAACCCCTATTCAAAGGAAGATGGGTAAAGGTACCAAAATACCTTTGGAGAGGAAACATGAATTATTTTTGAAATATTTTGAAGATCCTGTGAAGAACAAAGGAGAAGTTGTTGTGCAAGAGAAGAAGCACAAAGGAAAGGGTTTTGAGAAGGCTGATGAAACACACAAGAAAAGTCCTATACTGATGGAAGAAGAGGACGAGAAGAAGCCTGGTGAGACTGAGCATGTCTTGACTCCCCCTGGTGGTCAGACCTTCAAGAGACTTATTAGACAACTTAAGGAGTCAAGAAAAGAATTGGCTAAATTGAAAAAGGAATCCATGTATGACAGAGCCAAGATGATAGATCTAATGAATGGCTACAGTCATACCCTTGAATTGGCAATATTTGCAGCAAGGAGGGCTCAATCCCTTCATAGACATCTCCAGAACCTCTACAGGCAGAAAAAAGGCTTCTAGGCTTAGAACAGGAAGCTAAAGGAAGAACTGAAGCATTTCCAAGATGAGGTATCCCAAAGGAATTTACAGGTGTTGGCTGAGGCTACCATTGAATATGAAAAACCAATAGCTAAGGAGAGCACAAATACATTGAAGAATCCTGTCAGTGCTAAGAAGAAGAAGTTTGTTGAGTCAATTGAATATACTCTTTCTACCAGAAAGAGTGTGAGGCTATGTGTCAAGATGACAAAATAGTTGGTAAGGGTTAAGCACCATTTTTGGGGATTGTTCCTTTTTGGGAGGGTTAACTAATATGAAAATACTATCTTTTCCATCTATACAGGCTTCTAGGTGTTTAACTATATGGATTTTGTGTTTTTTCTAAGTGCTAGCTTCACTTAGTGGTAAAAGCACAACCTATGGTATAGTCAAGGCACCTAAGTAAAATGGATTTGTCATCATGGAAGGACACAATCTTCTCTACACATGTTCAAGATTCAAAGGTGTTGCATTTTGGCATTGCTACCCAAACCTGTATGCAAATGCAACGTAAGTGGTGTTGCATAAAAGCGCTGCATAATATTCTACAGAGCGCAGAATTGGTATATGGGTGCAACACAACAGCGCTACCCACAGGTTCTATGTAATATTTGGCAAGGATCATTTTAACACACAGTTGCAACACACAAGGGTGCTACCTAATGGCTCTACTAAATATTTTACAGGTGCAACACACAGGTGCTACCTAATATTTCAACATAGGACCAGTGTTGGTGCATATATGCAGCACCGTGGTGCTACCTACAGGCGTTGTCTTCTCTCCTTATTCTATTTTATGGTGCGCTACCCAGAGTTGATACCAAAGGAAATTTCCAGCAAACACCAGGAATCTAGGAGGACTAGGCCAACATCCTTTTGGATAATTTGATAATGGAGAAAGTTACAGAGGTAGCAGCTGGCATTTTGAAGACAACTATAGGATCCAAAGGGACACATGGAAAAATAGGAGATGAGAAGCAAAAGAGGATCAAAGAAGTTAGAAGTATGATTGGATTAGTCACCAACATTTCCCTGTTTTATAACATAGGTTGTTATTCTAGTTGTTAGAACAAATAAATGTTTAGAGATTTTCAAGGGAAACAGGCCAGCTCGTACCTCCAACTGTTGCCTCCATTTCTTGTTATAAATAGATAGATCAATTTCTTTAGTAGGTTCGGATGGTTGAGCAAGGGTCCCTTATATTGTAATATCTTGATGAAGTGATAGTAAGCTGGCTATGTTCTGGACTTAATACTTTTTGACTAATAGAAATCAACTTATTTTTCATCCTATTTTCTTCTCATACTCAATGTTCATACTGTGAATGATTCACATGAATTATTTTGGTGATGTTATGATGAATGTTTGATCATTATATTGTCATGATGTTTATTTATCTTACTTAGTCTTTTATTTCAAGAAGATCTTGTGATTAGAAACTTTCTTCCTTAGGCTTTTGCAGACCTGATGTTTACAGTAGCCCTTACATTCCTCTCATTCAATTCTTACCTCTATTCATATTTACTCCCAAACTACTGATTGAAGTTATCCAAGACCTTGATCGTTGGTGCATTGCTAGCCCTGTTTCTGAGTTAGAGCATTATCATTTCGAGTCTTTTCCATTTTACCCTTTAAAAAACACTATTACATTCACTTATAACCTGATGGGTACTAGGCTTGCCTTCCATGCAATATGAAGGTGACTTCTAGTGCTAACATTCTTGGCTCCATTGTCATGGAACATTTTAAATACTTTTCCCTAGGATTAAAACGACACAATATTCTAGTTCTAAAAGGTGCATTAGAACTCAGTGCTTCGAAGATTGCAGACTACACCTGGCGACTCCATTGTTTTAGCTCTAGCACCTAAAGTAAAATATATGATATCAAATTCATAGCTACCTTTGGAATCACCTAAGGCTGACCCAGAGAAGATAATCAAGAAGGGAAAATCTTCCCAAAAACGTTTTTCTGCTGCTACTACAAGTGCTTCTGGTCAATTGCCTGATTCTACTCTTGATAATCCAACTGTTTTATCAAGTAAGCTTCCTTTATCTTTTGCTGAAGTATCTAAAAAGCTTGATTTTGAAGTGTTTCATGTTTAATACTCTTCCTTTGAGACTGAATTGAAAGAGGAAAACATTGATATATTTTCTTCCCCTAATATTGAGAAGTGTTTCAGTCTTGATAGTTTTGAATATTTGCCTACTTTAGGTTTTGCTACACCTCTTTCTGTTAAAACTTTTTCTCCCAAAGAAGTAGGAACTTCATCTCCCTCCCATACTTTACCATCCTTTTCAAAAACTCATCCTCCTATTGTGAAAATTGAACCCCCCCCTTCATTTGTTCCTTCCTCTCCTACTATACATACAGTCAAGTCTCCTTCTCCTTCTTTTTCACCAAGAATCCAAAATCAAATGGCAGTTGTTAACCCCCCTGCTAATAGGATGGATGCCATAGTGGCTGCAAGATATGCTCCTCTACATTTACCTCAGCCACTGAATGCTCTTCCCCCTGGAGATTATTTGAAATACATGCCTAATTTTATGAGAGAAGAAGATGTAACAACTGAGGAACATCTTGTTGCCTTCTATAGCTATGAAAATAACCAAAATATTGAAAATGAATATGTTTGGATAAGGGTTTTCATCCAAAGCTTGTTTGGTGAGGCTAGGAAGTGATTTAGAGGTCTATCCCCTAGATCCATTACTAGTATTGAGGCATTGGATGAAGCCTTCTTGAGGCATTGGGTGACAAAAAGGATTTTTTGTACTACATCACTGAATTTGGATCTTTGAAAAGGAAAGAAGGAGAGTCTATCTCTAAATTTTCTAAAAGATTTAACAAAATGTACAAGAAAATCCCTGATGAGATCAAACCCATTGAAACCATGGCAAAAATCACTTATGCCAGTGATTTTGATTCTGAATTTTGCCTCCTTTTGAGAGAAAGAAGGTCACCTTCTTTGGTTCATATGCAAGATGATGCCTTAGAGGTAGAATCCAACATAGTGGCATCAGATAAACTCAGGGAAAAATATGATAGGGATGGAGAAAAAACAAAGCTAAAGCTTCAACTTATGATTCCTCTGTTTTCCATTCTCAAGTAGATGAGCTGACCAAATTAGTAAAATCTCTCTCCACTGAAATTGAGAAATTAAAATAAGAAGGAAGACATCCATATAGAAATTCTCAAAACACTAAAAATAGAGGTAATTTCAGAAGACCCAACAATGCTCCCCAAGCTCCTTTGCAAAATAATTTAGTGGCAGATGAAAAAGAAGAGGAGGTTGAAGCTAATCATGAGATTCACTGTTTAGGTGATACTTCCCCATCCCCACACTTGACTCAATTCTCTTATGAGAAATCTTTAATGGATATTCAAATTAATGAGTTAAGAAAGGGGGAGAAAGAAAAGGAGAATCCTGGTAGATATAATTTGAGATCTAAGAAGAATGCAGAAAAAACTGAAGCCCCTAATCAGCATGTTCAGAAAGAAGATCCTGCCAAGGCTGTGACAGTGAGAAGCAAGGGAAAAGACTCTCAAAACCCACAAGTTCTGATTAGAGATCCTCCTCCTGAAACCAAAGAGATCTTGAAGCCTTACCCTTCCTTCAGTTTTGAGAATGAGATCTAGAAAATAAGGATCCCTATACCTTTTTTGGAATTGATAAAAAATGAGGATTTTATAAAATATTTATCCAAAATGTTACAACCAAAATCATTTCCAAATGCCACTGATTCCATAAATCTGCAAGATGAAAAACCAACAGTGATTTTAGGTCCTTTAATAGAAGACATAGATGACACATCCCCACCTTTTTATACTTCACTGAATATACATGATAAGGTGCTACACAATTGTCTCATGGATTTAGGGGCATCCCGCAATCTTATGCCTAAATCTGTTATGGATGAACTTGGGTTAGAAGTCAGAAAGGCCTATCATGATTTATATTCTTTTGACTCTAGAAAATTCAAATGTCTTGGAGTCATTAAGGATATGGTGGTGACCTTATTTCAGCTACCCATGAAGAGTGTACTTATGGATATTGTAGTTGCTAATGTTCCCCGCAAGTTTGGTATGCTCTTATCAAGATCCTGGATAAAAAGACTTGGGGGAAACTTGTAGATGGATCTCTCTTATTCTACTATTCCTGGTTTTGGGGGAGATCATAGAAGACTTTACAGGGAAGCCTAATTGGCTTACATCATTAGTGATGAAGCAAACCCCACCAATCACCCTATTTTTTCTTTTGATACAGATCTAGGATCTAGTATTTTGCATCTCACCGATGCCCTAGAAGCCCCTTTAGAAATCATAAAAAATTCCATTAACTTTTCTGAAGATCCTCCTCTAACTACTCCTGTCTGGAATATTTTCTTTGATGGAGCCTCTTCCAAGGAAGGTGTTGGTGCTAGGGTGATATTTGTCTCACCAACTCAAGAAACTATATCTTTGTCATATAAACTAGAATTTGAGACTACTAATAATGTGACAGAGTATGAGGCTCTTGTCTTGGGTTTGAAGGAAGCAAAAGACATGAGGATAGAGGAGTTGTTAGTATTTGGGGATGTTGAATTGATAGTCCATCAGATTAAAAATATTTATCAAACAAAGCATCCTAGGCTTAGATATTACATAACATGGGATTCAAAACTCAAGTTTTCTTTGTGAGCTGATAGAGTGACAACAAACAGGGCCTTGGGACTTTCTCCTTTCCATCTAGTGTATGGAGTTGAGGCCATTTTCCCTGCTCATCTTTCCTTGCCTGTGGCAAAATTATTCCAAGATTATCAAGGGGAGCCAGATGATATGATCAGGAGAATTTAGTAGCTGGTTGAAGTGCAACAGACCCGAGAGTAGCTTGTAAATAAATCTTATGATCATCAACTGAAGATCAAGCAGGCATTTGACAAGAAGATGAACAAAGAGGATTTTCAATTGGGCGATATGGTGCTCAAGTGGGATGCACCGAGGCAAGACAAAGGAAAGCATGGTAAATTTGAAGCTTTATGGACTGGTCCTTTCAAAATATCTAAGGTATTCTCTAATAACACTTTCAAGTTGCAGAATATGGAGGATGAAGAAGTGTTTGGTGGCCCTGTAAATGGGCATTTCCTGAAAAAATACTTTTCTTGAGCTTTGAATGGCTCTTCATGTCATTGTAAATATCATTTTCTTTTTTATTTTGTTCCAATAACTGACCCCATAGCCCTAGGATAAGGCACTAAATCTACTCATTCTTGGCATCCCGTAGGGGGCATGCCATCCCCCTATGGAGCCAATGTTATCACACTAAATTGTCTTGGGTATTTATTTTGATTAATACTTTTTAAAGCCTTAGATTTTAATTTTTTGAGTCTCATCCTCTTAAAGTTTAATGTTAGGTTCATCTTAGAAGATTAAAGTTTTGAGTCATAGTTCTTGTTTGGTCCTCAAATTGGTTTATGGTTCTAGAACCTCTTTAGCTCATGACTCATTTTTGGTCCCCATCATGACTTGTCCCTAAAATGACTACTCCCATTGCTAAATTGATGTGACTCCTTTTCCTCTTCACTATGACCTAGTAAGAATGACTCATTGTACTCGCTTAACTATCCAATCATTTTTTGATTTAGAAGCGTTGCCTACTCATCAAGCAGTTCCATAGTGCCTGTCACGTTTATCATCCATCCACTCCAAGTAACGATTTCCATGACTGAGACTGTGTCCCTTGTTTTCAGTGCCAAAATTCAGTTAAAGTGGCTTCAAAAGATCTTGCATTTATGATCCTTGGTAACGGTTTCTAAATTTTGAAAAGTTCAACAGTGTTGCGCTACGTAAGTTTGTCAGTTATGATCAGGTGACTGCATGCCATTTAAATATGATGCTGTGAGAGATTCCAGGGCTGAAGTTTCCTCAATTTCATCCTAAGATCGCATTGAAGATCTCAACAGGTGTCAACTTTACAAGTATCCTGTGCAGCCTCCTTTGCATATTAATTTTCACAGGAAATTTGTGCTCGGGTTTTCGTTTTGTTAATCCTACAGGGTAGTAAGGAGGCCATATTTGTATACCTATAAACATGATTTCCCATTGCCATGGTTGATTACTGTTGTTTTCTTTAACCATTGAAGTCCCAGGGCTGTAACAGCTTATCCTCTGTATATGTGTTTCACTACCCAGAGGCACTAATCAAACCCTCTCTATTTTCCTTTCTCCCTTTCATCCTGTACAAAGAGTCATTATGTATTACTCCTTCACATTCTATGCTCTAAAAATCATGTACAAGTCTAAATGTCTATTTCCCATAGTCAAGCTCGGCTTTCTAAGCACTACCAATTTTAAGGGCCATCTTTGTACATTTGAAACCTGAATTGAATCTTTCTGGTCATTATCATCCCTTAATCCTCTGAAGAACCATCATTTTGAGTCAAGGAGACCCCTTAGTCGAAGAAAGAACATAAACGTGGCAATATAGTTAGGAAATAACTTATGGGCATGCGCCTTTTTGACATAGAACCCATGGCAGGGGAGATATTTCAAAGAGTAGGATGCCTCTCTTTTTGCCAGAACATGGAGAGAGGCCATCTAGAGGTAGCAAAATAGTTTGCATTAATTTTTTATGGAAAGAAAACCAGATTTGGGGATTTGGAATTTGAGGTAACTGAAACCTCCATCTCATCTGCAATAGGGATTCCCATTTCAGGTGAAGAGTGGTTCAAGTCCATGGTTTTGAGTTCGCCCTTTGTTAAAGATCTCTTCAAGCTTGAATATCGAGCCAATGAGTTGTCTAATAGTATGTCAAGGAATCAATTGATTGAGAATTTTGATAGAATTTTGAAAATCATACAGAGATATTTTACTTGTGAAGGGATATTTAACACCTTGTATCATTACCACATAAGGTTGTTGTTACATTTTACTGGTAATATTGAGATGAACTTTCCTTATTACTTGTTGATAATTATAGGTAAAATGTCAGATAGGGTGCAATCCAAATCTAAAGATGTGGATTCTATTCTTTTCCACTCTGGATTGATCAGAATGTTAGTCTATGAAGAGTTGGGAAATAAAGAGATTTCATGGGATAATTTTGTGGTTACTTCTCACTTCAAGCTGGACCCAACACCTACTCCCCAATCACAGATTGCGGTTCCTTCATAATCCACTAGTACTAAAGCAGGTATCAGCAAGAAGAGAAAGGCCAGAGCCCCTGTTTCAAGAATCAGTGAGAAGGTCATGGAAGCTGAGGAGAAAATTTGTCCTTCTCCACATAGAGATTTCTTACCCCCACCTATGTGGAGGAGAAGCATTGAAAATTCTATGGAGGAGAAACAAAAAACCCCTATTTAGAGGAAGATGGTTAAAGGTACCAAAATACCTTTGGAGAGGAAATATGAAGTCTTTTTGAAATATTTTGAAGAGCCTGTGAAGAACAAAGGAGAAGTTGATGTGCAAGAGAAGAAGCATAAAGGAAAAGGGTTTTGAGAAGTCTTATGAAACACACAAGAAATTTCCTATACAGATGGAAGAAGAGGATGAGAAGAATCCTGCTGAGACTGTGCATGTCTCGACTCCCCCTGGTGGTTATACCTTCAAGAGACTTATCAAACAACTTAAGGAGTCAAGAAACGAAGTGGATAAATTGAAAAAGGAAGCCATGTCTGACAGAGATAAGATAACAAAGCATATGGATGGCTACAGTCATACCCTTGACTTGGAAATATTTGCTACAAGGAGGGATCAACCCCTTCATATACATCTCCAGAACCTCTATAGGCAGAACAAAGGATTCGAGGCTCAGAATAGGAAGCTAAAGGAAGAATTGAAGAATTTCCAAGATGAGGTATCCCAAAGGAATTTATAGGTCTTGGTTGAGGCTTCCATTGAAGATGACAAACCATCAGATAAGGAGAGCACAACTACATTGAAGAATCTTGCCAATGCTAAGAAGAAGAAGTATGCTGAGTCAATTAAAGATAATATTTCTACCAGAAAGAGTGTGAGGCTAAGTGTCAAGATGACAAAATAATTGGTGAGGAGTAAGCTCCATTTTTTGGGATTGTTCCTTTTTTAGAGGGTTAACTAATATGCAAATAATATCTTTGCCATATATACAGGCTTCTAGGCATTTAGATATATTGATTTTAAGTTTTTATAAGTGCTAGATTCACTCAGTGGTAAAAGCAGTACCTATGGTATAGTCAAGGCACCTAAGTAAAATGGTTTTGTCATCATGGAAGGACACAATATTCTCTGCACATGTTCAAGATTAAAAGGCGTTGTGTTTTGGCATTGCTACCCAAACCTGTATGCAGACACAGCGTAAGTGGCGTTGCGTAAAATCTCTTCATAATATTCCAAAGAGCGCAGAATTGGTATACGGGTGAAACAGAATGGCGCTACCCACAAGCGCTACGTAATATTTAGCAGGGATCATTTTAACACACAGTCGCAACACACATGGGCGCTACCTAATGGTGCTACCAAATATTTTACAGGCGCAACACACAGGCGCTACCTAATATTTCAATAGAGGACCAATGTTGGCGCATATATGTAACACCGTGGTGCTACCTACAAGTGTTTCCTTCTCTCCTTATTCCATTTTACGGTGTGTTACCCAGAGTTGCTACCAAAGGAAATTTCCAACAAACACCAGGAATCTAGGAGGACTAGGCCAACAGCCTTTTGGATAAGTTGATAATGGAGAAAGTTACAGAAGTAGCAACTGGCATTTTGAAGAAAACTACAGGCTCCAAAGGGACACATGGAAAAATAGGAGTTGAGAAACAAAAGAGGATCAAAGAAGTTAGAAGCATGATTGGATTAGTCACCAGCATTTCCCTGTTTTATAGCATAGGTTGTTATTCTAGTTGTTAGATCAAATAAATGTTTAGAGATTTTCAAGGGAAACATGCCAACTCGTACCTCCAGATGTTGCCTCCCTTTCTTGTTATAAATATATAGATCAATTACTTTAGTAGGTTCGGATGCTTGAGCAAGGCTCCCTTATACTGTAATATTTTGATGAAGTGACAGTAATCTGGTTATGTTCTGGACTTAAGACTTTTTTACTAATAGAAATTAGCTTCTTTTTCAATCTATTTGCTTCTCATGCTAAATGTTCATACTGTGAATGATTCACATGAATTATTGTGGTGATTTTATGATGAATGTTTTATCTTATATTGTCATGATGTTTATTTAGCTTCCTTAGTCTCTGATTTCAAGAAGATCTTGTGATTAGAAAATTTCTTCCTTAGGCTTTTTCAGACCTAATGTTTACAATAGCCCTTACATTCCTCTCATTCAAGTCTTCCCTCTATTCATATTTTCTCCCAAACTATTAATTGAATTTAGCCAAGACCTTGATCACTGGTGCATTGCTAGCCATGTTTCTGAGTTAGAGCATTATCATTTTGATTCTTTTCCATTTGACCCTTTAAAAAACACTATTACATTCACTTATAACCTGATGGGTACTAGGCTTTCCTTCCATGCAATCTGAAGGTGACTTCATCAACATTAAATTTAATTAATAAAATATTATCTTGAGTTACCTTGATGTAGAGGTTGTTGTCTGCATTTTCTTTTCTGAACCCTGCATGCTGTAAATATTTATCCAGTCTAGAGTACCATGCTCTATGAGCCTATTTTAGACCATACAAAGCCTTATTCAATTTACACACATAATTTACATTCTCTGACAACTTAAATCCTTCTAGTTGTTCAATGTAGACTTCTTCTTCAATTTCCCCGTTTAGAAAAGTTGATTTCACATTCGTCTGATACACTTTAATATTCTTGTAGCATGAATAAGCTAGGAGCAATCATATTGCTTCCATTCTGGAAAATGGAGAAAATGTCTCTTTAAAGTTGATTCCTTCAACCTGTGTGTATGCTTTACATACCAATCTAGCTTTGTTCCTTGTAACATGTCCATCTTCATTTAATTTATTTCTAGATACCCACTTTGTGCCAATCACATTCTTATTCTTTGGTGTTGGAACCAATTCCCAAGTTTCATTCTTCTCTATTTGATCAAATTCTTCATCCATGGCCTTATTCAAAAATTCATCCTTGTTGGCCTCTTCAAAATTGTTTTGTTCAATCGTAGATGAGAGTGCTAGGTGCGTTTGTTCTAGTGAATGGATTCTTCTTCTAATCTCAACTCCTATATATTTGTTTCCGATAATCTGATCTGAAGGATGATTCTTCTGTACTCATTTTCTAGGTGTATTTGGAGGCACTTGTTGAACTTGCTCTTCTACTTCTGTCTGATCCTCTTCATCTTCCCCTTCTGCTTCTTCTTCATCTTTTGCTTCTTCTTCATAAAGTTGTTCCATTGATTCATTTTCTTCTTCCTTTAATTCTTGTCCACCTGTTTCATTAATTGTTACATTGATGCTTTCCATAAATTTGTTCAACCTCAGATTGTAACACTTGTATGCTTTACTTGTACTTGAGTAACCAACAGGTACTCCTTTTTCCACACGAGAGTCAAAATTTCTCATTCTTCCATCTTCTATTTTGATGTAGCATTTGTTTCCAAATACTCTGAAGTTCTTCACATTTGTTGGTCGTCCTTTCCATAGCTCGTAGGGAGTGTTTTCATTGTTGTTTCTGAGCATTACTCTATTTTGAATGTGAACTATTGTATGCACTGCATGTGTCCAAAAGATATCTGTCAATTTGTAATCCATTAACATTGTTTGAGCCATTTCCTGTATTGTGATGTTCTTTCTTTCAATAACTCCATTCTGTTGAGGTGTCCTAGCAACAAAGAATTTCCTTTTTATTCCATGCCTGCTTCAGTAGTCCATAAATTCCTTTGAAGTGAACTCTCCTCCATTATAAGATCTCAAACATTTGATTTTTGAATCCATTTCATTTTCAACCAATTCCTTGTATACTTTGAAGTTTTCAAAAGCTTCTGACTTATTCCTGAGAAAGAAAACTGCAGTCATTCTTGTATAATCATCAACAAATAACATAAAGTATTTATCACCTTTTTAACTCTTTATTGCAGTTGGTCCAACTAGATCAGTATGCATAATTTACAGTGTTCTTGTTGTTGAATATTCTTTTGATTTAAACAAGGTTAACAAAGTGTATGTGACCCATTCTTCTGTTCCATAGCCAAATTTCATCTTTCTTTCCTATACAACACTTTTCATTTCCAATTTCACTTAGTACATATATGTTGCTTGAAGTTCTTGCAGCTATTGCAATCAATTTTCATGAACCTTCTTTTCTTATCTCACACTTTTGTGAATCGAAAGTAACTTTATGACCTTGGTCACACATTTGACTCACACTTAGAATATTATGTTTCATATCTTCTACTATTAGAACATTTTTTTCCTTGGTATTCTTGTTTCCAATTCTCACTGTGCCTTTCCCAATAATTTAGTTGAATCATCATTTTTGAAGGAGACTGATCCATCTTTTTCCTTTGTTAATGTTTGAAACCTGTCTTTATCACCTGTCATGTGTTTTGAACATCCACTGTCAACATACCAACCACGTTTCTTCTTCTTATCTTGTAGAGAGGGTGTGCATTCGTCATTTCTATATTGATTCTTCTTTCTTATCCATGTTCTCTTCCAAGGTTCTTGTATGTGACTGTTGTTGTTTTGTTGTGGTTCTCTAGGAGGAATTGTCATTCTACAATATTTGGTCATGTGTCCAAAGTTGTTACAATTGTAGCATTCCACTTCAGTGCTCAACGATTCAAACCTGTTGTAACTTATTTTCTGTGTTTCACTAGGCCTTCTTGGATAAACCTTTTGTGTATGAATTTCAAATTTGTTTATGTTCCTACTGTTAGCTCTACAATTCATAGCTTTATGTCCAAAATTATTACAGGCATAACATAAACCAAAAAAGATAGTTTGATACCTAGGAATTGAAGATCTTCTGAAAGGAGTTTCTCTTTTGAATCCTTCTTCTTCCTGAAGCCTATTTGTCGATTGTTGATTCTGAAATTTGAATCTTCTCGGTGGAGGAGTGTCCTTGTAATATTCCTTGTAGATCTTCCTATCCCCTTTGATTGTTTCTGCATAGATTTTTGGATATGTTTCTTTTTCTATTTTTGTGGATCTTGATCCCTTTTCTGTATGATCTTATCCAAGCTCGGACTTGTCATGATCAAGTTTTTGACTGCTGATAATGTCATCCAAAACTTTTGAGTTGTTTTGCATATTTTTATTTTGAAGATCCTTTCCTAATGTAACAATCTCTGCTTCCAAATTTCCAATGATCCTATCTCTTTCTTCTAGTTGTTCTTTGAGTGCTATTTCAATTCTTTTATCTTCTTCTATTTGAACCTTCAAATTTGTGATCATTTGTTCTAGTTTCTGAGTGTTTTTTTCTAGTTCTGCTTGTAGCTTCTTGTTTTTCTTCTTATCTCTTCTTATAACTTCTATGGCACACAACAATTATTATCGGTAGTCAACTTATGCCTATTCATATTCTTCTTCGGTGTCATCTTTGTCAGAGTATTCTACTTCCATGAATATAACTCTTTATGTCTCACTGTCACTGACTTCATCTTCATCTGATGAGGATATGTCTTATTTGGTGCATAAGCTTTTCTTGAAAGATTTATTTGTGGTTCTTTTGCCTTTGTATGTTTGTTTTCTATTTGAGTAATCTTCAGCATTCCTCTTATTTTTCTTATGAGGACATTTGTTAGCAAAATGACCAATAAAATCACAATTAAAACAAATCAATGGAAACTTACCTTTATATCTGTCGTTGGTTCCCTTATTCAATTTTCTGACAAAGTTGGTCATTTATTCATCATCTTCTAAGATGTCACTGCTGTGCTATGTTCTTTTTCTTTTTTCTTTGGCCTTTTGGATGCTTTGAAAGTTGCTTCTTTTATATCTGGATTTTCCTGTTCAGTTCACATTTCATATGCTGTGAAGATTCCATGTAGTTCGTCCATGCTTATTGAGTCTATATTTGCTCTTTATTCTAGTGATGATATCTTAGGATCAAATCTCATAGGAAGAGATCTTAGTACCTTTTGAACAATTACAGATTCTTTAATTTCTTCTCCCAATTCTATGATTGCATTTATTATTTCATCGACTCGTAAGAAGTAAGATGCAATATTCTCATCTTCCTTCATCTTTAGTTGTTCGAACTGACCTCTGTAAGTTTGAAGCTTTACCGCTTTGAATTTTGAATATCCTTCATAAATATTTTGGAGCTTGTCCCAAATCTCTTTAGCAGATTTACAATGTATAACTTTGGTGTATGCTGATTCAAAAAGACCATTCAGAAGTGCATTTGTGGCTTTGGAATTATTTTTCCCGAGTTTCATTGCTTTTTTATTTATCGGCAGAACTATTGGTTCTTTCTATCCATCTACAACTGATTGCCGAATTTAAAATCCTTGTGCCTATATATATGTTTTCATCCTTCTACTCCAAAATGCAAACTTTTGTCCATTAAATTGTGGTATTCCAATTTTATACATGTTGTTTCTCTCCATGATCTACCTTTCAGTGGTTAAACTGATTTCTGAAGGAACCTTCTCTGATACCAATTCTTAGATTACTAAGAGGGGGGGTGAATGAGTAATAGAGCAATTTAAACATTTTCAACCATATAATGCAAGTGTTATATCAGTTTAGCATTATCATACAGTAATTGAAGAGTAAATGGAAAAATGAGCAATCAGACACATAAACATCACATCAGTGTTTTTACATGGAAACCCAAAGTGGAAGAAAACCACATAATGTTTTTTCTTATATGTATTGAAGAATTACATTCATTCAAAGCACCAAATTCCTTTGTTTTCTAGCTGCAACTAGAAGGAGGCTACAACCTGAGGGAAGCTCCAACTCCTGAATTCTCTGGCTACAACTAGAAGGAGGCTACGAACCCCTAAGTTCTCCGGCTACAACCAGAAGGTGGCTACAACCACCTATCCTTGCCCCATCCAACCACCCTGGCGTAGAAGTAGAATGATGGAACCACTATCACACTATCACTGTGAGATATACTATTGTAAACCTGTACCAATCAACCTATAATCAACCTGTAACAACCTGTACCAATAACCTGTTCCAAAATGTACCATACATCAACCTGTACCTCAACTTGTAACATAAACAAATGCATCAACCATGCACAAAAACTATACAAATAACCTGTCCAAACAACCTACAATCAACTTGTACCATAAAAGGTGCATCAACCATGCAACCACCTGTACCTCAACCTCTACCATTAATGAGTGCATCAACCATGCACCAAATATGTACCAATCATGCATCAAATACACATCAACTATGAATCATCAATATGTACCAACATTATCAAGTACCTCATGTATGTGCCAGACAGTTGGCTTAGGTTGATCTATAGTTGGTATGGATTGTTGGTTGTCATTGATGTAAACTATTGGAGAGTGATATTGTACATTGATGTCAACCCTTAGTGATTGATGTCAACCCTTGGAGAAAGTCCGGTAGCAAATTTCGATAGCACAAGGTTTGGGTAATGTATCCAAGTTTGTTTGATGTAAAGATGACTCATTATTGTCTTTTCATGGTTTATAATAAGTACAAATGGATGAACTCCAAAGTGGTCCCCTTATGGTGAAATCCCTCATGGGAATATGCTTTGCGGATTGAGTTATCCTAGACATATGGTTAGAGAACCCATGATTATTTGTGGAATAATGAGATGAAGGTCAGTGAATTTATCATCGATGGATAGTTCTTGTCATGCCATTTCTAGTGGTATGTGTAACATCACATAACTCCTCATGGTTAGAGAGTTATGGCCATGAGAAGTTGGAGAACCCGGGTTTGGGTAATGGACCCAAGTTTGTTTGATGGATAATGGTATGAGTTTTGATATATTTGCAGGTAATATTATTCTATATGGATATTACATGTAATTCAATTTCATGTGGTATGTGGAACGTCACATAAATCCTCACGGTTTGAGATTTATGGCCTTATGAAGTTGGAGGACCCTCATATGTCATCTAGAAGCCCCAAAAGGTCAAAGTAGTCATTCCAGAAGCCCAAAAGGTCAAAGTGTCAAAGTGGTTTAAGAGATTTTAGTTGCAAGTAATAAAGGGAAGTGATGAGTATACTATACTATAAGTGAAAAAAATAACTATTTAAATAATAAATTTAATGGAGAAATTAGAAGTAAGCGGGTTAACCCTAAAATAAGGAAAGTGGGTTAACCCTACTTGGAGAGTAAAAATAAGAGGCAATGCTCTCTCATTTTAGATCACACTTGAGAATATTGAATATATATAGGTTTTTGAGGTAACCAAAGGATATCTAATCTGAATTCCAGAGGGAAGGAGAAGAAAAGAAGGCCGGAATTCAAGGGAGGATAAATTCTTTTGATGATGCTTTCTAAGGTAGGTTATTTACAGGTCATCTCACCTTTTTCGCAATAATGTTTTTTCTAGAATGATTCAGATAGTGAAATTGTTATTCCATTGAGGAAACATATACAAGTATCTGTGGTAAAAAATTCATCTTGTTGGTGATTGTATATTTTGATTTACACTCCGTGGAAAATAGGGTTTGTGGCTAGTCTTGAAACTAGTCTAAAACAGGTGTTTCGGGTAAAAACATCATAACTTATTCATAAAATATCCAAATTTAGTAAGACAAATTTTTTTGGTTAGAGTAACATGTATAGTATTCTATGTAACATATTCAGATCCATTAAACAAATATTTCGTGCGGGGAATTCTCTACAAGGTCACTCTCTAGAATAAGATAGAATTCAACAAGGTATGCCATTTTTTCTATAACTCTTTTTATGAAAGGTTCCAAGTAGTGACACCTGGAGGAATTGCATAAAACACACTGATGAACATTGTTTATCAGTTTCAAATATTTATTCATTACAGGTACATAGTTATGATTATTTCAAGTTAGGGTTGTTGACTAATGCAAAACTAGTCATGTGAGACTACATAAACGTTTGATGAAAATGCTAGTCTCTTGTTGTTAAAGTTAAGGAAGGTTTGTAGGTATGTCATCATATACACCAGGTCTATTACAGAGTTACAAATCATATTTGGATGATGATATTGATGAGGTATTTTGGTTGAGGTACATGTTGGGTACATGGTTGAGACAAGTAGTTGATGAGTTGGCACATACATGAGGTGTATAGTTGATGATGTTGGTACATATTGATTAGCCATAATTGATGAATGATTGGTACATACTAAGTACATAGTTGGAGGCACTTGTTAGTAGTATTGTTGACACATGTTTTATGGATGATGTAGCATACTTATATTATTAGAAGCACATATTGATCTTGGTGATCATTATGAGTTGTTGTGTTATGCTTGGTTGATGCGCATCTTTGAGAGTTGTCTTGGTGATTGATCTTGGTGAGTATATCTGATTTGGTTGATAATATTGATGAGACATGTTGTTGTGATAGTTTGGTTGGATAAGTTGTTGTGACGGGTTATTTGTAAATGTTTGTTGCATGGTTGATGCACTTGTTCATGGTACAGGTTGAGGTACAGGTTAGTGCATGGTTGATGCACTTGTTTATGGCACATGTTGATTAAGGGTTGTTTGGTACAGGTTGGTGCATGGTTGATGCACTTGTTTATGGTACAGGTTGATTACAAGTTGAGGTATAGGTTGATGCATGGTTCAGGTTATTGGTACAGGTTATTTGATGTAGGTTGATTGGTATAGGTTTATAGCAGTATATCTCACAGTGATAGTGTGACAGTGGTTCCATCATTCTACTTATACATTAGGGTGGTTGGATAGGGAAAGGATAGGTGGTTTTATCCACCTTCAAGTTGTAGTCGGAGAACATAGGGGGTTGTAGCCTCCTTCTAGTTGTAGCTAGAGAATTAGGGAGTTGGAGCTTCCCTCAGGTTGTAGCCATTGAAACTATGGGGTTGGAGCCTCCTTCCAATTGCAGCTGGAAAAAAAAGGAAGTTTGTGCTTCCAATGAATGTAATTCTTCAAGACATATAAGAAAAAACATTATGTGGTTTTCTCCCTCTTTGGGTTTGCACGTAAAACACTGGTGTACTGTGTATGTGTATGATTGTTCATTTGTTCATTTGTTATTTACTCTACAATTATTGGATGATAATGATACATTGATATAACACTTTTTTTTTTTTTTGTTAATTTGTGCGGGACCTGTTGGCTACGCGATTAACCTGTGGCTTGAGAAACCGCGACTCAGGGGCATC
>SNQJ01S0015918.1:68655-81280 GCA_010110895.2 Picea sitchensis | reverse complement strand
GACATAAGGTTGCATATTGCAGGGATTATAAAAGAAATGTTCAAGCAAAAAGTGACTATGTGGTCACACATAACATTGAGTGTTACAAATGTCATAAGTATGGACACATAGCTAGTGATTGTAGAAGCATGATCGATACTTCCATGAAAGAGAATACTGATATCAGATATAAGAAAGTATGGATAAGAAAACATGAAGAACATGAGAACAAAGACCAGGTACTGGAGATCGCAAGATTGGCAATAAAACGAGATGAAGAAAATTCTACAGAGAAAAAGAAAGATGTCAGATACATAAAGGTTTGGAAAAAAAAATGGAAAGAAAGGAAGGACAAGTAAATAAGGAAGAGGTCCAAGAGATTGTACTTTCAGGTATTGTAATGAAAGATGAATCCACAAACAAAAAGAAAGAAGTCGGAGCTCAGAGAGATAATGAATATACCAATGAAGATGATGATGAATCTACCAATGGTGATGTTGATGAATAGACATCAGAGAAAGAATTGTTCTCAGCCATCCGAATTAGAGACTCCCGGGTTATATGAATATTAGACAGGGGGAGTCTATGTGATAGTTGTGACAGACCAAAGAACCATCCTTCGAGAATTTTTCATAGATTGAGAAGATAGATTCAAAGAAGTCATGATGCACGAGCATCGCTCCACATTAGTAACACGCCAGTTAGCCAACACATTCAATGCACATTAAATGGAGAAGAGAGGCACCAACCCTCTCAATTTTAATATTTAAATTGTAATTAAATGAAAATTAATGTTTGTAAGGTTGGTAGAGCCAAATCCATGCTTTTGCGCAGGTTGTAGGTAGGGTCGCCTTTAATGGTTGATAGACTGAGATCTAGATCCGATTCGGAATAGAAATCCATTGAATGTAATTCAATGTAAATTAATGAGAGTAGGTAGCTTGGAGGGAAGAGCTTGAGGAGCCCCCTTTTGTAAAAATATCTTTTTATCTAGGATTAGTTAGTTTTTTTTGACAGAAGAGGAGAAAGCCAAGACTATGTGGCAGTTCGAGCTTACCCAGATTGTAAAAGGCATTCTTATTAATACAAAGAGCAATTTTTCCTGCACTTAAGTCTTTGTATGTTTATGCATTTTGAATGTCATTTGTCTATGCTCATATATGTTGTAGATGTATGTTAGATTTACATTTGCAGGGATAGACATAATTTGTTGTCTGTGAGTTCTTTGTTTTGTGTTTTTCTTTGTGGCTTCATGCAAGGGGTTGCATGAAAGAGTACTGAGGAATCTGTGAGCCAGTGAAAATAGTGCACATCTAAATCCTATGTTGGATTTAGATGAGAACGTGCCAAGAGGGCGCACCAGAATAATTCATAGACTCGCAAAGAAGCCTCATAGTTACTGAATACTTTGGAGGTGAAGACTGTGCAGAGGAGGGAACAGAGAGAAGACAAAATCATTGAAGGTTATGTAGAGCTATTCCAGGAGGGCATCGAGCATGTGCAAAGAGTGCACAGAAGGAACTCTATTTCAAGTTCAAAAGAAGGAGAAGTGTCAAGGAGAAGACACCTACAGGGTTACTGAACACTTTGTGGGATCAGCAAGGAGTGCTTGAGCAGGAGTTTCCAGGAGGGCACTTCCATATCTTCAAAGGATAGAAGGGATAAAGACATTTAACGTCCGAGTAGTTGAATCTTAAGGAGGACAAATACCTGTGAAAGGAATGCACTAGGCCAACACTTGGACAAAGTGTTGAGAGGCATCCATCTGAAGGTTAGTTGAAGTGAAAGGAGTGCGTGCAGAAAGGACTTTTCACAAGTTCAAAATTTCATAAGGAATAGTGCCTTTTCACACAGAGTTCCAACAGAAAGGAACAACAGGTTGGGACGGTTCAAGGTCCAAGCCTCAGACAAATCTCAGGAGGGACAACATTCCCAAAACCATACATGAGACCCAAAGTCTCTGAGCTCGTGGAAGAAGCGAAGGCGAGACCTTTGACACTTGGAAATATTCTAAATTAGAAGATCAAGGCTCAGGAGAGTTTGCGTCAAGATATTTGTCTGGGACTCATTAAGGAGCTGAACGGACGACAAAAAACTTTGAGGGAGAAGTGTTAATTTTTCGTGAGTCATCGAATCAAACAGAGTTACGAGGAGGATAAGAATGAGATCCATTCAGCTCTTGAAGCACAGATGGAATAGGGTATGTCGATCCAAATAGATCTAGAACATTGGTTCGTTTTAGGATATCGAGGATCGCAAGTTGGGAGAACAAGGTTCTGCCTTGGTTTTCAAATCCTTTATACGCGAAAGAAGGTTTGAATCCAGGTTGACGGTTGCCCCGAAATCATTGTGACCGTCTATTTTTAAAGGATGCATGGTAGGGGTCCACATAAGTCGAAGGTTTGAAAGGGGAAGAGCTGGCATCATCATGGTTGTCCATCAGGAGGACATGTGGAAAGAGTTTAGCGTTTCGTTGACTCGCTACTGAATAAATTCAACGGAGGGAGCAGCGAGAACTCGCAATAGGAAAAAATGTGATTTGATCGCAACTATTTATTGAGGAGAGACTTGGACTGTTGATCGTCCAAGGGGAAATTATTGGCATTTGGGTATCGAGAGATGGGAGGACAAAATTCCTTGACTTCCACATCGTCGATATGTGAAATGAGAAAAGAACCTTTTTGGCTCTTTCAGTGGTCATAGGATAGGGTCACATGAGGTTGAGATAAGGGAGGAGTCAGAGGACTGTTCAACCCTATTTCGGGTTTCAAAACTTGAAGGATTCAGAAGGACTCACAACGGATGTCACAAAACATGAAATAGCGATGACCACCTTTTTGGGTTAGCCCTAGTCATAGGAAAGGGTCATCTGGAGGAAGACAAAGGGAGGAGTTAGCCATGGGACTAGGCTCCATTTCAGATATCGGGGATTCAAGAAATAGGAGATAAGTGGGGCTCGCATATAGAAGTCCCAAAATCCTAAAAATTGAAATTCCTCTTGGCATGGCCTGAGGTCATAGTGTCATGGTCATGTGAGGTAAGGCTTGTGCTTGGTGCTTAGTTGTGTAGGTGGGGATTTTGTGGAAGGACCTGTGGATATATACAAAGTTGAAGGTTCCAGTGGGAACAAAAGGAGCCACTTCGGCTCAAAGGGAAGTGTATGAATGATCCTTGAACGAGAGGTCAGTGAACCCTGTCATGGCAGAGGTAGGGGGTCTGCATCAAAGTGGTATCAGAGCTTGCACATAATTGATTTTTTTATGCTAGGGAAGATTAAATAAGAAGACAATTTGATACCATCAAGTGGTATTAGGATTTGAAGACAGGGTGTTGATGCTCTATGCATGGAGATCTATTTGCATGTAGGCAACAGACATTTGAAAACCAAGTGGGATGAAACTAGAGAGAAAGAAGATGGCTACTGAAGTCCATGAATGTGGTCCAAAAGATGATCGCTAGAAGAAAAGAAAGGCTGGGATAGACAAAGAGCTCAGAGAGATAAGAACAATAATGGAGAAGCTTGCATTGAATATGCAGTAGGAGGTGAAGACACGCTGGAGGTATGAATGGACTCTGAAGAGGAAAGAAAAATGGCTCGTTCAAGAATTGTTGGCCAGAGGGAAGCAAAAGATATTTAGAGGATGGTCGAGGCATGTTGAAAGACTCATAAGTGAAGAGGAAGTGGTTCATATCTGTGAGCCATAAGTTGGGAAGAGTCTCAATGATGGTGAGGAGGAGAGATCAAGCAAAGATCTTAGAAATTACCAAGTGGGTGGTGAGGAAATTTCAAGTTGCCTGGTGGGCAATGAGATGGGATCATTGGATGATCTCATAAACTGCTAGGTGGGAAGAGGAGAAATCCCATATTTCCAGGTGGGAAAGGGAGAGAAGATGAGGCCATGTGAGAGTCTCATGAACTCAGGGGTGAGTTCGGATCAGCAAGGAGAGCTGATAGAGGAGGGTCATAAATACATTTTGATCATTGGAGGAATTGAGGTATTCCTACCATATAGCCTAGTTGAGGCCAACACATGTGTTGCAGATGCAACTGCAGAAAAAGGACAACCAACCGTGACTGTATGGAGGAAGAGGAGAGCATGGAGCAGATGATGATATATGTCCCAGCAAAAGAAGAGAATGCAAATAAGGTGCTCACTCCATGGGAGAAGTAGTTAAAGTTGTTGGAGGATTGGTTGAACCATCCAGAGCTAGTAGGTGACTTCCATGAGCAGACAATCATGCAGATTGCGAGAGAAGAGAATTTAGTAGAATTTATTAGAAATTTCAGCCAGGAATCTTAACAGAGGATAACTGCAGTGTTGAGACATGCAACAGAAGATGAATCATAATTCCAGTCTAGGGAGCATCTCAAGGAAGCTAGAGTTGAACCAGCAGAAGAAATGACAGAAGCTATTTTATCAGAGGAAGTGACTGAGAAACAATACTATTAAGAAGAGTGTGCATAATTGGAGTCTACAACATAGTGGAAACTTAGTTCCACAAGGGGAGATAAAAACAACAAGGGGGATCGATTTGATCCACCCATTGATAAAGAGAAGCTGCAGTAGAATAGGAAACATAAGGAGAACCAGCCACTGGAGCAGTTGGCCATAGTGATAGAGGGAATCAGAAAGCTGATGTTGAGGTCAGCGCAAGAAGCGGTCAGAAAAGAGAAGTTGAGCAGAAGGAAGAATGCAATAGTAGCAGAGAAGCAGCAGTAGCAGCAAAGCAGTGGAGCAGATGGACAACTCCAAAAATAGTTTAGGATCTAGGTGGATTTCAACAACAGAGTTGGGAAGCTCATGAGACGGAGCTCATGAATGTTTCACAGTAGTGGAGTATGATCCAAGAGAATCGCTCCATGTTAGCAATGTGCAAGTCAGCCAACACATTCAGTGCGCATTCAATGGAGAAGAGAGGCTCCAACCCTCTCAATTTTAAAATTGAAATTGTAATTAAATGAAAATTAATGTTTGTAAGGCTGTGCAGGCTGTAGGTAGGGTCACCTTTAATGGTTGACAGGCTAAGATCTAGATCTGATTCAGACTAGAAAGACATTGAATGTAATTCAATATAAATTAATGAGAGTAGGTAGATTGGAGGGAAGAGATCAAGGAGCCCCCTTTTGTAAAAATATATTTGTATCTAGGATCAGTTAATTTTTTTTTAGAGAAGAGGAGAAAGTCAAGACTCTGTGGCAGTCTGAGCTTACCCATATTGTAATAGGAATTCTTATTAATACAAAGAGAATTTTTTCTTGCACTGAAGTATTTGTGTGTTTATTCATTTTGAAATTCATCTATGTGTGCGCATATATGTTGTAGATGTATGTTAGATTTACATTTACAGGGATAGACCGAATTTGTTGTTTGTGATTTCTTTGATTTTTGTCTAGGTTCTTTGTGGCTTCATGCAAGGGGTTTCATGACAGAGTACTGAGGACTCTATGAGACAGTGAAAAGAGTGCACATATGAATTCTGTGTTGGATTCAAATGAGAATGTGCCAAGAGGGCCCACCAGAGGAAGTCATAGACTCGTGAAGAAGCCTCAGAGTTACTGAATACTCTGGAGGGCATAGAGAGAAGACAAAATCAATGAAGGTTTTGTAGAGCTCTGCCAAGAGGGTATCGAGCATGTGCAAAGAGTACATCGAAATAACTCTATTTTGAGTTCAAGGAGAAGACACTTACATGGTTACTAAACACTCTATGGTCTCAAGCAAGGAGTGCTTGAGCAGGAGTTTCAAGGAGGGCACTTCCATCTCTTCGAAGGAAAGAAGAGATGGAGGTCCGAGCAGTTGAATCTCAAGGAGGACAAATACCTGTGCAAGAAATGCACTAGGACAACACTCAGATGAAGTGTTGAGAGGCAGCCATCTAAAGGTTAGTCGAAGCACAATGAGTGCACGCAAAAAGGACTTGTCACAAGTTCAAAATATTAGGAAGAATAGTCCCTTTGCACACAGAGTTCCAACAGAGAGGAACAACTGACTGTGACACTTCAAGTTCCAGGCCTCAGACAAAGCTCAGGAGGGACAGCATTCCCAAAAACGTAGACAAGACACAAAGTCTCTGGGCTCGTGGAAGAAGCAAAGGCGAGACCTTCGACACTTGGAAATCTTCTAAATCAGAAGATCAAAACTCAGGAGAGTTGAGTCAAGAGATTTGGCTAGGACTCATTAAGAAGATGAACGGACGGTAGAAAACATTGATGGATAAGTGTCGATTTTCTGTGAGTTGTCGGATCAGACAGAGTTGCGAGGAGGATAAGGATGATATCCATTTAGCTCTTGAATCTCAGGAGGAACAGGTTCTGGTGATCCAAATAGATCTGGAACATTAGTTCTATTCTAGATATTGAGGATCACGAGTTGGGAGAACAAGGTTCTACCTTGGTTTTCAAATCCCTGATACATGAAAGCAGGTTTGAATCTAGGCCGTTAGTTGTCCCGACGTCATCGTGACCATCCATTTTTCAGAGGATGCATGGCAGGGGTCCACATAAGTCAGAGGTTTGAAATGGAAAGAGTTGACATCATCATGTTCGTCCATTAGGAGGACACATGGCGAGAGTTCATCGTTTCATTGACTCACTACTTAAGAAATTCAATGGAGGGAGCAACGAGAACTTGCGACAAGAGAAATTGCAATTTGGCCGCAACCTTTGATTGAGGAGAGACTTGGATCATTGATCATCCAAGGGGGAATTATAAACATTCGGGTATCAGGAGTTGGGAGGAAAAAATTCCTTGACTTCCACATCGTCGATATGTGAAATGCGACGAGCACCTTTTGGGATTTTTTAGTGGTCATAGGATAGGGTCACATGAGGCTAAGATAAGGGAGGAGCCATAGGGTCGTTCAGCCCTATTTCGGGGTTCGTAACTCGAAGTAGTCAGAAGGAATCACAACGAATGTCGTGAAAAGTGAAATAGCGACAAACACCTTTTGGGGTTAGCCCTGGTCAAAGGAAAGGGTCAGGTGGAGGAAGACCAAGGGAGGAGTTAACCGTGGGACTAGGCTCCATTTTGGAGCTTAGGGATTTGAGAAATAGGAGCTAAGTTGGGCTTGCATATAGGAGTCCTGAAATCCCGAAAAGATAAATGCCTCTTGGCATGGCCTGAGGTCGTGTGAGGTAAGGCTCACACCTGGTGCTTAGTTGCGCAGGAAGGGTTTTCATGGAAGGACCTATGGACATATACAAAGTTGAAGGTTCCAGTGGGAACAAAAGGAGATTCTTTAGCTCAAATGGAAGTGTTTGAATGATCCTTGACTGGGAGGTGAGCGGACCCTACTGAGGCAGAGGTAGGGGGTCTGCATCAAGTCAGTTAGCAGAAGTACAATTTGATGGATTAATCAAGACTTCATGATAGTATAGTGATAAATGGGTCAACATTATGGATAATTGAGCAAGTAGATTCTTGGACAGTATGGATGAGATCATGGATTCATAGATTGTTTCAAAGAGTGGTTCATAAACAAAGGAACATTATAGTAATGGATGATAATTACACGGGAAATGGCTTGAACAATGCTAATGGATTCCAAATTGACAGATATTTTTTGGACACATGAAGTGCATACAACAGTTCACATTCAAAACAGAATAATTCTCAGAAAAAACAAATGACAAAAATCCCTACGAACTATGGAAAGGAAGCACAAACAACAACCTCTACATCAAGGTAACTCAAGTAGTATTTTATTAATTTAAATTTATGTTGATGATATTGTTTTTGGAAGTACTAATGACAGGTTAAGCCATAAATTTGCAAAGGATATGCAGAATGAATTTGAAATGTCATTACTTGGAGAACTATCCTTATTTATAGGACTTCAGATATGTCAAAGAAACCAAGGAATTTTTATTTCTCAAACCAAGTATATCATAGAAATGCTAAAGATGTTCGGAATGGAAGATTGCAAACCAGTTATCACTCCCATGCAAACTAGTTGCAAGTTAAGAAAATATGATGATTCAAAGTCTACAAATCAGAGGCAATACAAGTCAATGATTGGCAACCATATGTGACAACATCCAGATTAGATGTAATGCAAGTAGTTGGACAGGTGGCATGATTTCAAGCAACACCAAAGGAATCACATTTATTAGTAGTAAAGAGAAATTCCAGATATCTCAAAGGAACATAAGAGTTTGGATTATGGTATCCAAAAGGAAAGGATCTATCTCTTATTGCCTACACAGATGTAGATTGGGCATGATCTATTGATGACTGAAAAAGCACCAATGGAGCATTTTTCTACTTAGGTGAGTGTTTAGTATCATGGCTAAGAAAGAAACAATCATCAGTATCTCCATCTACAGCCGAGGTAGAGTATATTGCAACAACAACATGTTGTACACAGGTGTTTTGGATGAAACAAACTTTGATAGATATACAAGTTGAGTATGATAAGCAAATTCCAATCAAGTATCATTTTCTATGGAAATAGGTTGTAGAGAATAACATCATAGTTGAATATGTGGGAACAAAAGAACAAGTGGGATACATCTTTTCAAAACCGCTTCCACGGGAAGCCCTTGAGTATCTTCGCCAAAGACTAGGAGTAATTTCTACTCCAAAATGAATGCTTTTGAATGCTTATCTTATATGTCTTATATGTACATGAGGAAGAACCATAAATAGGATAAAGGGGGAGAGAATTATCAGATGCAAAGGTAAATGCTTGGAGAGAGAGCATAGAGGAATGTTTCCAAGGGGAGCAATTGTCACAAGGGAAGAATGAGTGATATGAATTCAGAGTGATACCCTTTGTCAAAGGGGGAGATATTATTCATATGAAAGGAAAGAGAGTAATCAAAGAATTATAAACATAAAGAAAAATCAAAGGCAAGTAGACAGGGGGAGAAACCCTTTTTCATTGATGTCAAAGGGGGAGAGATACAAACATTGATAAAGAGTATAAACATGAATGTTATCATGACTAAGTGTTTCCATCAATGTTAATGTTGCCATCAATGCCAAAGGGGGAGATTTTTAGACAGTTGGCTTAGGTTGATGGATAGTTGGTATGGATTGTTGGTTTTCATTGATGTCAACTATTGGAGAATGATATTGTAGATTGATGTCAACTCTTAGTGATTGATGTCAACTCTTAGTGATTGATGTCAACCCTTGGAGAAAGTTCAGTAGAAAATTCCAATAGCACAAGGTTTGGGTAATGGACACAAGTTTGTTTGATGTAAAGATGACTCATTATTGTCTTGGAATGGTTGATAATAAGTAAAAATAGATGAACTCCAAAGTGGTCCCCTTATGTTGAAATCCCTCATAGGAAGACGCTTTGCGGATTGAGTTATCTTAGAAGTATGGTTAGACAACCCATGATTATTTGTGGAATAATGAGATGACGTTCAGTGAATTTTTCAGTGAAACTATCCTATATGGATAGTGTTTGTCATTCCATTTCTAGTGGTATGTGGAATGTCACATAACTCCTCACGGTTAGAGAGTTATGGTCATGAGAAGTTGGAGAACCCAGGTTTGGGTAATGAAACCAAGTTTTTTCGATGGATAATGGTATGAGTTTTGATAAATTTGTAGGTAATACTATTCTATATGGATGGTACATGTCATTCCATTTCTAGTGGTATGTGGAACATCATATAAGTCCTCATGGTTTTAGAGTTATGGCCTTACGAAGTTGGAGGACCCATATATGTCATCTAGAAGCCCCAAAAGGTCAAAGTAGTCAAAGTGGCTTAAGAGATTTTAGAAGGTAAATAATAAAGTTAAGTGATGAGTGTGCTATTCTTAAAAGTGAATACAAAATAAATTATTTAAATAATAAATTTAATGGAGAAATTAGAAGTGGGTTAACCCTAAAATAAGGAAAGTGGGCAAAGTGACCTAGAAGATGTTTTTAAGGAAGCTACTTGGAGAGTATAAATACGAGGCAAGGCTCTCTTATTTTAGATCACACTTGAGAATATTGAATATATATAGGTGTCTGAAGTAAAAAAATGATATCTAAGACGAATTTTAGAGGGAAGGTGAAGAAAAGAAGGTTGGAATTCAAGGGAGGATAAATTCTTTTGATGATGCTTTCTAAGGTATGTTATTTATAGATCATCTCACCATTTTCGCAATAACTTTTTTTATAGAATGATTCAAACCATGAAATTTCTATTCCATTGAGGAAACTTATCCAAGTATCTGTGGTAAAAAATTAAGCTTGTGTTTCATTGTATTTTTGGGGTTACACTCCGTGGAAAATAGGGTTTGTGGCTAGTCCTGAAACTAGTCTAAAACAAGTGTTTCGGGTAAAAACATCATAACTTCTTCATAACGGATCTAAATTCAGTAAGACCAAATGTGTGGGTTAGAGTACAGTCTTTAGTATTTTTTGTAACATTTTCATATCCATTAAACGAATATTTTGTGCATGGAATGCTCTACAAGGTCGCTCTATAGAATACGCCAGAATTCATCAAGGTATGCCATTTTTTCTATAAATCCTTTTTTGAGAGGTTCCAAGTAGTGACACCTGGAGGAATTGTATAAAACACACTGAAGAACATTGTGTATCAGTTTCATATCTTTAATCATTAAAGGTACATAGTTATGATTATTTCAAGTTAGGGTTGTTGACTAATCCAAAACTAGTCATGTGAGACTAAAGAAAAGTTTGATGAAAATGCTAATCTCTTGTTGTTAAAGTTAAGGAAGGTTTGAAGGTATGTGATCATATACACCAGGTCTATTACAAAGTTACAAATTATATTTGAATGATGATATTGATGAGGGATTTTGGTTGAGGTACATGTTGGGTACATGCTTGAGACAAGTAGTTGATGAGTTGGCACATACATGAGGTGTATAGTTGATGATGTTGGTACATATTGATGAGTCATAGTTGATGAATGTTTGGTACATACTAGGAACATGGTTGGAGGCACTTGTTAGTAGTATTTTTGACACCTAGTTTATGGATGATATAGCATACTTGTATTATTAGAATCACATATTGATCTTGGTGATGATTATGAGTTGTTGTGTTATGCTTGGTTGATGCACATATTTTAGAGTTGTCTTGGTGATTGATCTTGGTGAGTATATGTGATTTGGTTGATAAGATTGATGAGACAGGTTGTTGTGATAGGTTGGTTGGAAAATTTGTTTTGACAGGTTGTTGTGGCAGGTTATTTGTACAGGTTTGTTGCATGGTTGATGCACTTGTTCATGGTACAGGTTGAGGTACAGGTTGGTGCATGGTTTATGCACTTGTTCATGGTACAGGTTGAGGTACAGGTTGGTGCATGGTTGGTGCACTTGTTTATGGCACAAGTTGATTATAGGTTGTTTGGTACAGGTTGGTGCATGGTTGATGCACTTGTTTATGGTACAGGTTGATTACAGGCTAAGGTATAGGTTGATGCATGATTGATGCATGGTTCAAGTTATTGGTACAAGTTATTTGGTCCAGGTTGATCGGTACAAGTTTACAATAGTATATATCACAGTGATAGTGTGACAGTGGTTCCATCATTCTACTTATACATTAGGGAGGTTGGACGGGGCAAGGACAGGTGGTTGTATCCACCTTCCGGTTGTAGTCGGAGAGCATAGAGGGTTGTAGCCTCCTTCTGGTTGTAGCCAAAGAATTGGGGAGTTGGAGCTTCCCTCAGGTTGTAGCCTGAGAAACTAGGGGGTTGGAGCCTCCTTCCAGTTGCAGCTGGAAAACAAAGGAAGTTGGTGTTTCCAATGAATGTAATTCTTCAAGACATATAAGAAAAAACATTATGTGGTTTTCTCCCGCTTTGGGTTTCCACGTAAAACACTGGTGTATTGTGTATGTGTATGATTGTTCATTTTTTCATTGCTTATTTACTCTGCAGTTATTGGATGATAATGATACATTGATATAACACTTTGATTATATGGTTAAAAATGAATAAATTTCTCTATTATTCATTCACCCCCCCTCTCAGTAATCTGACAGTATGTTCCAACTCATCAACTACTTTTCTCAACAATGTACCTCAACCATACACCAAGTACATATATCAATATAACCATCAAACATTTTCTAGCAATACATCACACTTATCCATAACCAAATACCATAAACCCTTACATCAAACCATGTGCCACAACATCACTGTTATGTAGCCTCTAGCTAAACCAACAACTTCAACAACACATCACAACGAAAAGACCAATACCCATATGCCAAATACCAACAACAAAATACCAATTGTATCCCTCAACAAATCTGATATATGCACCAATATTGAACATCCAATACCATCTCAAGAGTTAAACTCTAGCTCACAAAACATACCTCAAACAAGATGTGCCATATCTCTCATAAATAGACCCCAACCATGTTGCTGCCACACTTTTTCTACTACGATTTTTGTGTCACACGTTTTTTGCCACGATTTTTCTGCCACACTTTTCCTACCACACTTTTTCTGCCGCACTTTTCCTGCCGCACTTTTCCTGTCACACTTTTCCTGCTGCAATTTTCTCTATCAATAATACCTTCCCAAATAACCTTTCACAAAAATAGATATTCAATGATATTCAAGTGTGTTTAAATGAGAGAGCCTTGCCTCTTATTTATACTTTCATGTAGCATCCCACTTTCCTTATTTTAGGGAGTTCTCCATTAACTTTAT
>SNQJ01S0015918.1:43292-58907 GCA_010110895.2 Picea sitchensis | reverse complement strand
ATTATATTATTTTTCATCTATATCACTACTTTCTGGGTGGAAACATTGGAGTAATCATCTTGTAGGGCCATTTTGGCGGTTGGTCCAAATTAGGAAATTTGGGTCCAAAAAATGGTCTGAAATATTCTAGAGCCATTTTGAGGCATCAAACGACCATATTTTGGTCCAAACCTTACTAAGGAGGAAGATTATAAATTCTACACATTGATACCTTTCCAATGGTGAAGATTGTTCATCAATCAGAGTTCATATGAGAAAATCATGCCTCCCAAAAGTTGACCTACCATATTGATCACCACGGTGTGAGTGGATGCCACACCATCCTCCATTACTTAGACATGTGGGGCTAGCCACGTATTCGATTTTGTAATAAAATTCTAAAGGTCCAAAACCTTATAACAATTTAAGGTTGAGGAAGTAAAAAACATATCCCTAGATGAATTTCGGGCTATGTTAAACCGAGCCACTAGAAGGAGAATGGGTTCCATTAATTTTCATTGTATATTGTTCCATAGTTGCGAAAAAGCATCTGAGAGTGGTATTTTTTTATCATAACAGAGGAAGAGAGATTTTGCAGCATCCATACAAGCTAGAGTTCAAAGGAAACTCCACAAAGAGTGCCTCTTTCTTTGTACTTGCATAATTTCTATTCCAGAGAAAAGAGAACAGAGCAACCTCACCTTCTTGTTGGGTTTTATCCCGTATTGGGTTTCATAGGTCACATATTGTGTTTATTTTTTGATAGTGTGAATGCGTTTTATTGTTCTTAATCTATACATTTTATTTATATTTATCAGTAACTAAATATTATGGAGATCTAAAGGAAATTAACCTTAATAATAAATATTTCAGTATTTTATTAGATTTGTTGTGACGAACTATTGGAGTGGAATATCCACGACAGTTTACAGATCATATATCAAGAAGACTTGAACTCCATCAAGTGACCAATCACCATTGCAATTACTCCAACCACTTGCAAACACCAAAATTAAGAAGCATGCAAAGGTAATAAAGGTAACACATTAATCTCTCCTCTCGGCATTCAATTAAACTTCATACAATTTTATCCATGCTTATTTCATATGGTATAATAATTTTATCTTCTTAGTTCTTACTACAACAACCTATTTTCCTTTATCCTTTTTAGCACCTATACTCAAGTTAGTAATGGATGATTTTATGAATGGTTTTGTGGGTAATGATTGTGTTCTAATTAATGGTTTTGTGGGGTTTTGTCTTTTTTCTGAAACTTTTTGTTTTTCTAATTTTTTTGAGACTTTTTTTTTTATGAAATAAATGTAGTAGGTTCATTTGTTTTGATAAGCCCTCCTTTTCTATCCCTAAGTCTAACTGGCCTATTCATGCAAACCACACATAACTAAGTCTTGTGAAGACTCACTAAAGTGAATGTGGCGGGCTAGAACCATTTCAAAAATTCATAAGGAAGGGAACATTTGCATCTAACGATCTCCACTCCTCTTAGTTCTAAATGTGTGAATGCACACAAGAAGAAAATATGAATTCTAAGAGAGAAAAATCCAAAACTTGTAGTAAAAGGAAAAACTTGAAAATCATGCAATGAAACAACAGAAAAGTTGAGCTTTCAAAATAAATTCCTTTAGTGTCTCCCAAGCAACGATGCCAAAATGTTGGGATGATCTAGTAGGATAGATTACTCAACATTTTATATCAATCCAAGTAAGTAAACTTACAAGGAACATACATAATATGTACAGAGTTGATCTTGAATCTACCCAAGGTTTCCTAGTAAAAATAAATAGCAAATACTAGGCTCAGAAAGAAATTAACCCCTATGTTCAAAACTACTTAAGTTTGACTGTCTATTGGTAGAGAATAAAATTGCAAGAATTCACTTTGGGTAGCTTAAAAACACACCCTATTTGGTCAATTAAATTATGTAATCAGAAAGAAGTATTTATGAGTATGAGTGGGTGGTTGATTAAAAGTGAACTCAATCTTTACAATCATGAAATGAAATATGATGAGAACAAAACTTACAGACTCAGTTCAATATTGGAGCATATTTTGCGATAATTATTGGTATATCTCAGTAGATGAATATCACTTAGTAATTTGATTATCTAACACCATAATCCTAAATAATTGATCACCATACACAAAATTACATTCTATGTAATTCAAAATTTTGCATCTACAGGAAGTTACAGTCATTATGTTTTTACAGGACAATACAAAGAAAATAATCTTCAGAATCGAATAATAACAAGTATATAAAACTAAAGAAATTTATATGAATGAGAGGAAGTAATTCCAACACGCTATGCAAAAATAGAGACAACCTCTTGGGATATGTTGTTAGTTAAACTCAGAACTTGAAACGAACTTTAACGCATAAAATGTTTAGAACTTCATTATATTAATTTCAAGTAAAAATATCAACAATTACAAAATGTATCCATTTTTTTGACAATATCCTCCCTTAACCTACTTATACTCTACCTTTCATCATTTATACATTTACAAGCCCCATCGAATGTTTATCAATACACTTCATTTTTTAGAAAAAAAAAATAGAGATAAAATTGTTCAGATCTCCATTGTAGTGTGTGAAATTAAATCTTTCCTCGATCTTCTGGATTGGTCCTTGATCTTATGATGAACTTCATTCTCCTTCCTCACTCCTGGAAACGAATCATTTATTTTATGGATGAACTTGTGGATCTTCAACTAATATTGTGAATTTCCTGTAATAATTGTTGGCCTATTTTGACTATCATCGACCACCAGGTGTTGAGTGCCATGGAAAGGGTAATATATATATTTCACTATCTCTAGCGATTAGTGAATCACGTCCACGTGAAAATTCTTACTCAGAACGAGAAGATCTATTTCAACCTGTAATTCCTATCATGTTTGAGGAAACATAGTCATTTCCTGTAATTACTAAATTATAGGTCAATTTTCCAAAAAAATAGCCCTAAAAATTATTTACAAGCGAAAAACAGGAATTGATCTCAAAATAACAACTTTTTGTCTTATCCATACTTGTTATGCCATCAATTGGGTGAAAATAGATAAAAAAATAAAATAATGGAGGTTTTGAAGTGAAAATGGGGATGAAAGGAGTTGGAAAAGAAGTCAAAATCAACACCCAACAAACACCTCCCCAACAACAATGAAAAAATGTTGGTTAATTTAATTTCTTAAATTGATGTACATTAATTTATCAATTTGGATGCTTGTAAGCTTATGAGGTGTTGGAAAAATATATGTAGCCTAGGTAATAAAAATATAAGCTATCAAAAGCACTTTGTTTGATAGGTCATTTCCAGAAATTGAAATCAAGAGTATGAGTATGCTCTATTATTTAACCAATCGATTACACCATTTTCATTTAAATGTTGAATGATCCAGTTAATGTACTCATTCACTTAATTATTTCATGTAGAATTATCAAATTGAAATATACAATAAAATGAAATTGTAATGCAAAACTAAGCCCAACAAATATTGTGGTTGTGGGTTCAAGTCTTATGACTTTTCAGTTTCTTGAGATTCTTATGTTAACGACACCAAGATCATTGGGAGTAAACAAATACACACACGATACCAGAATTATGTTTTCACACCTGCTCTTCATGTTGGTAATTAAAAGAATCAACACATATGAGTAAAGGAATAAGCAAAATGACTTTGTAAATGAATGAAAGGAAAGACAAAATTCAAATATCAATTTCAAGAAGGCAATCAACGATACAAATTGAAATAATTGCAAGTCTAACTACTCAAATAAATCTATGGAATGCAAATGCTAACAATAATTACAAAAAGGAAAATAAATGTGTAGGGTATACTGGAGAGAGGGGCCCTTCCTCTTCCATCACACTTTTCAAAGAAACTATAGTGTGCTACTGTAGATTTGTAGTAGAATCATCCTTTAATTCATCATACAAATGGAGAATTATAGACAATTTCTTATATTCTTTGCACAACAAGAGTTACAACTAGAATAATGAATATCCAATCCTACCAATGACATATTACAATGTTGGGGGATCTTGTATTTATAATTACATTCTTCATACTATAGAAAGAAATTGTTACAACCACATAATCTCTCTCTCAACAACAAGATCGCTTCATTTGGATTTTTGTTGAGTTAAGACAATATTAATTGTGTCTTGTTGGCTTGTTTACAGGATCATTGTGGGATATGTGGGCATACAACCTTGACATATGTTCCGCAAAATCAGATCCATTTGTTGGAAAAATAGAGTGGGTTGATTGTGGCTTTGTTTGGAGATCAGTTACTTGCTTGATGGTCATTGGGTCCATTTGAGAAACATGAAAGCTCAAAAATTTCATCCCCAACAAAACCCATATGCTGGATTTTCTCTTAGGATGCACAACTATCCCAAATGTGGAGACACTACTAGATTTCCTGTAGGTGGTGGCCACTATCAAATTTTTTGTAGATTGCATGTGATACCAGATCTCTCGTAGAATGTAGTTGCTACTATATATCCTCTAGAATATTAGAATTATAGTTGGACCTCCAAAAGTAATTAGGAAAACAAAAAATCCATCCTAAGTAATCACCAAAACATGGAAAATCATTGAATTTAATAATCACATGTCTCTCTAAGCTCCTATGAAGAAAAGTGGATAATATGTGGTGATGTAAACTGTAAATGAATGATAATGAAAGGTAAATGGGGTGATAGTAAATGTAAATGGTCATCGTAAATATGGAGAAACCAAGGCTAAACACTTGGGAAGAGAACTTGCAGCACGTTCAACAAGTCTTGAACACCCTATGATAGCACAAGTTATATGTGAACCTAGAGAAATGCCCATTCAATATGCAGAGAATCAAATACTTAGGATAAATTATGGATGAAAATGGGGTGCATGTGGATCCAACCAAAATCCAAGTCATTTTTTATTGAAAACTCTAACGGAGATCTACAACTTCCCAGGCCTCTCCAGCTTCTACTGTAGCTTTGTGTTGGGGTTCTCTCATATAGGTTGGCCCTTAATTCAAGTGACCAATGGGGAGATAAAGCCAAGTTTTCCTATTCTGAATCACAATAGAAATATTTCCAGGATATGAAACACCACCTATGTTTCACACTTGTCCTCACATTTCTATATCTAAAACAACCCTTCAAGATCGAGATAGATGCCTCAGACTATGCTATCGATGTAGTATTCACTTAGTAGAGACATGTGGTTTCCTATCATAGTGAAACACTATCTAATGGTGTTTGTAGGTATCCAACCTATGATAAGGAGATGTAATCCATTGTGCAAGGATGTCGACAGTGGAGGAATTACATTATGGGAAGGGAAACGATCATCCACATTGATCACAATCCTCTATAGTTCATGCAGATGCAAGGGAAGTTATGGAATGAATGTTACCAAAAGTGGTCCACATACCTGAAACAATTCCACTTGAACATCAAGTATAATAAGGGTAACAGCATTCGAGTTTCCAACTGCCTCAATAGACCTCCAATTGCAACACTAATCATGGTGCTCAATTCTTGCGAGCATGAAACCTCTGGGTGGGCTTAGTTATATGATACTAATCCTGACTTCACTATCACATATCAAACACTAGGTGAATGAACACCAGTTGTAGAGATTCATCTCCAATATGGATTTTTATGCCATTTGGGCCATCTCTATGTTCCTTCGAGTGATCATGTGAAGTTGATTTTGGAAGCTCATTACTGTTGGGTGGTAGGACACTTTAGTGTGGAAACAATAGTAGAAATACTACAAAAGTATTTTTATGGTTGAAGCTTTGACAAGATGTCAACAAGTATATCATATCATGAACTACCTATGTGATCCAGGAGGCTCCCCAGGTCCAGAAAATGATCAAAAATGAAATTTCTCGTAATCTGATAAAACCAAATCCATTGCGACCATCTCGTTGTGCTGATTCTGGCCATATATTTACTTCTTCAAATGGACTTTGTATGCGAGAGTTATCACACTCTAATCATTTTCCCAAACAGGTAAAAAGTCAATAGGTCAGCAGGCAAAAAGTCAATGCTGACGTCATGATGATGTAGAATTGAGACACGTGGAAGCACAACACCAGGCTGACTGGGTAGATGACAGTGGTCTAATCAAATGTTGACAAGTGGCACATTCTTGGGCAAATTAAACGGTGCCATGTGGCCCAAGCATGGGCTACCATGTGGCACCCTATCATTTGATGGTTGAATAAAGTTTTTGGAGCTCATGGGATTCAACCCCATGACCTTTTGGTAGAGGAAATGACTTAGGGATAGGTCATATTACCAACTCTCTAGTGGATGGGCTTGTTAGTACAAGTCTGCAATATATTATATAAAGTGTTTTAAATGGTATAGTGGAGGTGGAAGGGGGTTGGGGCTAAGCCCTAGCCCGTGAACTTACCATACCATACAACCACATCCACGAAAATGGCATTACTCCACTCCATAGTCAATATAAGTGTTGGGTGCAGATTGTATGCACCTGCCTGCCATATGTTCGGGGGCTATAACCACATGTTGGGCACACATATAGGGGCATGATCCTACCATATTACACCATGTGACCTCTATTTATGGGATAAGGGACAATGCACATCCCTTAGGGGCTAGTGCTTGGACACATTATATGCAATGTGAACCTATTTTGGAGTGCACACCAGGCCTAAGGGGCTAAATTTTATTTTGTTACACAGGTGGGTTATTTGCCTATAGTTTTGGCCCAAATTGAGCGTTTTTGGAGACATCTTGGCCATTTGGAGGGGGATTTGATCCCAAAAAGAGGCCATATATTTGTGGGAAGTTGGGATTCCCCAAATGAGCCTAAAAATATATATAAACCATGCTTATTGATCTTGAGAGGGTACTTTGTATGCAGGTAATGTAAATAAGAGTTGGAGTTTTTGGCCCATTTCTCATGTTTTGAGGGGCATTTTGTCATGTTTTGAGAGGAGTTTGTTGAGGCATGTGTGAATATGCACAAGGAGGTATTGTACAACAGATCAAAAGCCTATTTTTAACAACAAGGAGCCATTGTAAAGAGAACTTGAGCATTTGAAGATCAATAAAGAGGTCCTCCACTTGGAAGCAGGCCTAGAGACGTAGCCACATATTGGTGAACTCCATTATCAAGTTCTTGTTGTCTTTGTCTCTTTCTTATTGTTGTTAACTTCTCTTATTTGTAGCATGGTTATTAATGGATGAGCTCTTTAATCATTCATGAGCTTCTTATTAATGTCAATTTGTTAATAATTCCTTCCATTTTTGGATCAAGTATTTTGGTATCAGAGCTTTTGGTTGTTTTGTAAGGTTTAACTAGTGTAGGATTGGATGCTCACAAGATCCAAATCTCGGAGAGGAGAAGGATCATTGGTTGAATTCATTCCTGAGATAGAACGATTGTTGAGGAAGAAAAGAATGGCTTCAAAAGGAAAACTTTCTCCACGAACCAAGTTGCTCGAAGATGCACTTTTCTCCATGTCAAAGATGGTCAAAGTGTTATATGAGGATTTCTTGGAGAGAAATAACCAGTTTTGGGAGAAATTTTAATGAAGGGAAAGGAGAATCTTCAAAGCTTCCTCCTACACCACCTTCACCACCATCTTCTCCTTCTTTAAGTTCTACTTCAAATGCTAGTTCTCATTCTACAACATCTATACAAAAACAAACACATAAGCATAAGTCTAATATGCCTTTGTTAAAACTTGATGTTAAGTTTGAGTTGCCTTTGTAGATGGAGAGCTAAATGCGGAAAAGTTAGATAATTGGATAAGACAAATTGAAGTGTATTGCAGGATACAAAAAATCATAGATGAGGAGACTATGATCCAGCTTGCTAGTCTCAAGATGGGAGGAACCGCCCTCGTGTGGTGGGAAAGAAGGACAAAACGAGATCTTAAAAAGTTTGGTAATAATCTCTCTTCATAGATTGATTTTACATCCACTTTACGAAAGAAATTTTATCCTCTAGCTTACATGCAACAAGCTATTATGTCATGGAAGAACTTTAGACAGTTAAAAAGACATATTGTTCAAAGTTATACACAGGAGTTTTGAAAAATATCTTTATTGTTGGGAATACCATTGGATACTCAAGAGACATTTCTTAAGTATATAGGTGGTTTGCATAGTTATTTGTGACATACCATTCTTATGTTTAATCCAACTAGTTTAGATGAGGTGTGTGTGCAAGCGACTCATCTTGAATCTAGAGGCAAGAATGTAAATGTTGATTTTGTAAAACCATTTAAACCAACTGAAGGAAAGTTCAAAGGCAAGGGTAAAGAGAAGTTCAAAGGGAAGAAAACTAATACAGTGAAGAAAGAAAATCCTACATGCACTCATTGTAAGAAAGAAGGCCATAGTGAGGATCATTGTTGGATCCTTCACCCAGATTTGAAACCAACAAAGTTTGGGAATAAAGGGAAGCCAAAGACTACTACAACATCTCAAATATATTTGGGGTCAAATTCAGGAGATGAGACCAAGGTCACAATCAAAGGAATCGAAGGTAAAAATTTTGAAGCTAGTACAAGTTCTTCAATTCAGTCTTTAAAAGTTGATAATGAAGTTGATGAGGTCAAACGAACAAAACTTTTTCATATAAGAGTAATTTCCAAACATACAAAAAATGATACTCTATTTGACAGTGGTTCACAAGTAAATTTGATGTCTGAGACAATTGTTAAAAATTTGGGATTAATCACAAAACCTCGCAAGAAACCATATCCTTTAGGATGGATTGATAATGATAATCAATTGCAAGTGGATAGACAATGTGTCCTAAAGTTTTCTATCAATTCACAGTTTATAGATGAGGTTGAGTTGGATGTGGTTCCACTAGATATGTGTGGTATTGTACTTGGGAGTCCATATATATATGATAGAAAGGAAATATTCTATCGTGAAGACAATAAGTATCAATTAACTAAAGATGGAAAATAATATATTGTAAGGGATCATCAAAAGAAATTGAATCTATCACTAATCAACTCAGGGAAAATGAAGAGAATTGTAAATGTCAGTAAGAGATATTTATTAATGGTTGTAAAAGCTAAAGACACTATCAAAATTGATGCTTTTAAAGATTGTGATACAAAGTTGAAAGATGATTTAGTTATAATTGTTTCTGACTATGATGAGATATTTCAAGTCCCGAAAGGATTACCTCCAAAGAGACAATTTGAACATGAGATACAGTTGCAGCAGGATGTTCCTCTTCCTAACATTGGAATGTACAGGCTATCAGTTTTGGAAAATGTAGAGATAAGGAAATAGGTACAAGAGTTGGTTGAAGAGGGGGTCATCAGACCAAGTGCTTCTCCTTGTGGGTCACCTATCATCCTGGTGCCAAAGAAATAAGGCACATGGTGCATGCGCATGGATTTTCAAGCCTTGAACAAAATCATGGTAAAAAATCGTTACCCTTTGCCTCGCATTGATGATTTATTAGATTAATTGAAATGTGTGGTTTATTTTACTAATTTAGACTTAATAAGTGGTTACCATCAGATCAAGGTTACTGAACAAGATATATGGAAAAGTGATTTAAAAAAAAATAGGGATTGTTTGAATGGTTAGTGATGCCATTTGGGCTTACTAATGCACCTGCTACTTTTATGTGGGTTATGAATGATGTATTCAGGCTATTCATTGACGCGTTTGTAATATTCTACTTAGATGATATTCTTATTTTTAGTAGGACCAGGAAATAGCATGTCCAACATGCTAGGCAGATACTTTTAGTGTTGCAAAGAGATAAACTTTTTGTAAAGTTGTCAAAATGTGAATTTGGAAAAACATCTCTTGTATATTTGGGTTACATTATAGGGGGTGGAGAGCTTAAGATTGATCCCTCTAAAGTTGAGGTCATTGTAAATTGGACAAATCCTACAAATGTAACTAAAGTAAGAAGTTTCATGGGGGCAACACAGTATTGGAGGAAGTTTATTGCAAACCTCTCTCTAATTAAAACACCTTTACATGCATTGACAAGTATGAAAATAATATTCTGGTGGGGAGGAAGCCAACAAAAGGCTTTCGATACTTTGAAAGTAAGGATTAGTACAACTCTTGTTATGGCTTTGCCAGATCTCCAACAGTCTTTTGAAATTGAAATCGATGCAAGTGACTATACCTTGGGGGTAGTGTTGATTCAACACATAAAACCCATATGATATCATTCTGAGACCTTCACTATAGAAGTGATTAACTATCCAACCTATGATAAATAATTGTATGCTCTAGTAAAAAGTGTTAAAAAGTGGAAACATTACTTAATGGGAAAAGAAACAATAATACATACTGATCATAAACCATTACAATATCTACAATCACAAACTAAGCTACAACAATCAAGGCATTTTAGATGGATGAAGTTTTTGCAGAAATTACATTTGGTCATCAGATATAAAAAGGGCATTCATAATAAAGTTGTTGATATGTTATCTAGGCCTCTTAGTACAATTGCTACAATCCTTAAGCACAATTCAATTACTCATGAAAGTTACATTGAAAAATATGTTGAGGACAAATATTTTTAAGAAGTCTATGAAACTTTAAGTCATGGTAAAAGAGAAGAAGAATTGAATTATCATATTGAAGATAAACTTTTGTACCATTTGGGAAAATAATGTATTCCATAAAGTGAAAGAGTCCATGTAACCAGAGAGATACATACTTCTCTTATAGCAGGACATTTTGGTGTAGACAAAATAGTTGCTCAGTTACAAAGATTTTGTTATTGGCCTTGAATGCATGAAAATGTGTCTAAGTATGTAAAGGGATGTACTATGTGTGCAATAAGCAAACCAAGAAACAAGAATCTAGGATTGTACACTTGACTTCCTATTCCTTCTAGACCATGGGAAAGTGTATCTATGAATTTTGTGGGGGGATTGCCTATGTCTAGAAAAGGTCATGATTACCTGTATGTGGTTGTGGATAGGTTCAACAAGATGTGTGTTCTAATTCCTTGTAAAAAGAAAAGTCGCAACTGAACAAACAACTCAAATGTTCTTTGAAAATGTATGGGTTCATTTTGGGTTACCTACTTCTATTGTATTTGATTGAGACTCCAGGTTCATGGGGAAATTTTGGTCAAGCTTGTGGGAATTTATGGACACCAGGATAAAGAAGAGCACAAAATTTCATCCACAGACAGACGGGCAAACAGAGGTGGTGAACAGGACAATAGTGCATCTACTTCGGGCATATTGCAACAAACATCCTAAGCTTTGGGATGAACATTTGTGTTATGCACAACATGCGTATAATTGAGCCAATCATTCTTCTACTCAGAGATCTCCATTTGAAACATGTTTGGGGTGCTTGCCAAAATCTCCTTTAGATTTCGTCTTTGGGAAAGACATTGGAGCAGAGGGACATAGTGATGTGAACAGGGCTACAAAGTTCATTGAATGGATCCAGTTGATTCATCAGGCGGTATAGGAACAGTTGGAGAAAAGTGAAGATAATTACAAGGTGAGCCATGATATGCATCGAGTTGATCATCAGTTCAGAAAAGGAGATCAATTCTGGTTATACATCAACAAGTAAAGTATGCAAGGAGAAGTTAAAAATATTAAACCAATTCGTTATGGTCCTTTCAAAATTTTAGACAAGATTGGTACTAATGCTTTCCAGTTAGAATTGCCTCCATATATGCAAATTTATTCAGTTTTAAATGTGGAAAAATTGAGATTGTATGAGCCTCCTATGATCGAGGATCAAGGAGAGAATGTTCAGATTCCTACTAGAGAATATTTTTCTCCTGAATATATGAACGAGTTGCAGGAAGACATCATTTTGGACAAAAGAATATGTACTTGTTGCAGGGGCGATGTGGAGTGTCTGCGAGTGGGATTGAAGGGAACAAATCCAAGTCAAGCCAAGTGGATGGAGACCAGAAAGGTGAGGACATAATATCCCCACTTATTTACCAACTGATACCAATATTTTTGTGGTCCAAAATCTTCCAAGTGGGCAGGAATGATCCAGGAGGCTCCCTAGGTCCAAAAAATGCTCAAAAATGAAAGTTCTCCTAATCGGATGAAACCAACTCCATTGTGACCATCTCATTGTGCTGATTTTGACCATATATTTACTTCTTCAAAAAACTGATGTATGCGAGAGTTATCGCACTCTGATCATTTTCCCAAATAGGTAAAAAGTCAACAGGTCAACAAGAAAAAAGTCAATGCTGACATAGCATTGAGACACGTGGAAACAAAGCAGCAAGTTGACTGGGCATATGATAGTGATCCAATCCGATGTTGACAAGTGGCACATTATCATGCAAATTAAATGGTGCCATTTGGCCCAGGCATGGGTTGCCACGTGGCCCAGGCATGGTTTTCCACATGGCACCCTATCATTTGATGGTTGAATAAAATTTTTGGAGCTCATGGGATTCGACCCCATGACCTTTTGGGAGAGGAAATGACTTAGGGATAGGTCATATTACTAACTTTCTAGTGGAGGGGATTGTTAGTACAAGTCCGCAATATATTATATAAAGTGTTTTAAATGGTACACCAGAGGCTGAAGGGGGTTGGGGCTAAGCCCCAACCCACAGACTCATCATACCATACAACCACATTCATGAGTATGGTGCTACTCCACTCCGCAGTCAGTGCAAGTGTTGGGCACATATTCTATGTACTTGTATGCCATATGTTCGGGTGCTATAACCACCTACTAGGTGTGCATATAGGGGTACGGTCCTACCATATTACACCATGTGACCACTATTTACGGGCTAAGGGTCAGCGCACAACCCTTAAGGGTTGGCACTTGGCCACATTATATTCCATGTGACCCTATTTTGGAGCGCATGCCTAGGCCTAAGGGGATAACTTTGATTTTGTTACAAAGGTGGGTTATTTGCCTATAGTTTTGGCCTAGATTGGGCGTTTTTGGAGATTTATTGGCCATTTGGAGGGGGATTTGATCCCAAAAAGAGGCCAGATCTTTGTGGGAAGTTGGGCTTCCTCAAATGAGCCTAAAAACTATATAAACCAGGATTATTGAGATTGAGAGGGTACTTTGTATGCAGGGAATTTAAAGAAGAGTTGGAGTTTTTGGCCCATTTCTCATGTTTTGAGGGGCATTTTGTCATGTTTTGAGAGGCGTTTGTTGAGGCATGTGTACATATAAACAAGGAGGTCTTATACATCAGATTAGAATCCTATTTTTAATATCAAGGAGTCATTGTAAAGAGAACTTGAGCATTTGAAGATCAATAAATAGGTCCTCCACTTGGAAGCGGGCCCAAATACGTAGCCACTTATTGGTGAACTCCGTTATCAAGTTCTTGTTGTCTTTGTTTCCTTCTTATAGCTGTTAAATTATCTTATTTGTATCATTTTTATTAATGGATAAACTCTTTAATCATTCATGAGCATCTTATTAATGCCAATTTGTTAATAATTCCTTCCATTTTTGGATCACTATGCCATCTCCAAACCTTCCATTAATAACTAAGGGCTATACAACCCTTTGCCTACTCCTAATAGACCTTGGGAGTCCATATTCATGGATTACATGTCTGGTATACCTTCAACCAAGGATGGTAACAATTGTGACTTCGTGGTTATTGATTGATTCTCTAAGATGGAAATTTTTACCCCCTATAAGAAGAGTATCACAGTCAAGGCCACTATTAATCTCTTCTTCGAGTGTGTTTGTGTTCATTTCCAGCTACCACATACAATTATTTAAGATTGTGATAGTAGGTTCTTGAGTACATTTTGGTCCATTTTTTGGTCATTGATGGACACCAATATCACCAAATAAACTTCCTTCTACCCCCAAACCAATGGGAAAAAGGAGGTAATCAATAGGATGATTGTGAATATGTTGAGAATGTACAACTCCAAACATTCCCACACATGGGATGAAAGCCTTCCTTATGTCCAACATAACTACAATCAATCCCTTCATAGCTCTAATAGTCACAACCCTATTAAGTTGTGTTTGGGGTTCCATCCATTGGCCCCAATTGATGCATCTCTACCCATTACATCCACACAAGAAGAATCTCCCCATACTCAAATTGAGGTTGATAAGATAGCTATATTTTTTGAAAGGATTCAACACATCCACCAACAATCCCATGGAATCTTGCAGAAATCCAATGCCAAGTACAAGTAGTGACATGACCAACATCAGGTTCAACACAAGTTTTGGGTTGGTGATAAGGCCTGGTTACATTTATAGAAAGAGCACTTTGCAGGACCCCGTCACACATTTTTCCCACTTTGATATGGTACGTACACCATCACCAAGGTTGTAGGTGAGAATGATTTTGAATTCAGTATTTCCCCATTCATTGGCCTGCATCCATTCTTTAATGTGGAGCTCATTCACCCATATTTTCCACCTCTATTGGACACCTTGGAGGAAGTTGAGCACTTGTCCCCTGCATAGCTCAACCATGAATTCCATGAGCAAGCTACAGTTGATTGAATCATGGATACACATATGAAAGGCACCCGCTAACAGAACATACATGTAGTGTAGCTAAAGAAGTAATGGGTGGGGCTAAGGGGCCCATAGTGATAATATTGGAGTCCATTCAATGTAAGGTGGGTGAGGTCCATTAAATTATTAAATAAGGTCCATTGTGATAGTTATATATATTAGTATGAACATAATAAATGTAAGAGGACTTACTATAAGCTTCTACTTCTAGAACATTCCTCCTATAGAATTTTCTTAGGTGGTTGGTAGCACTATATATGTTATAAAAACAGGATCATGGAGCAATAAAATAAAACAAATGTGGAAATAAAAAATAGAAGATACAAAATACAATAGAGACAGACATACATGGTTCACTTAGTATGGGCTACATCCACTAGAGAAATTACTAGGTCCTTCCTTTTCATTATTCAACAAAATGAAGGGATACAACCTACAACACACCTATTGTAACTTCCTCTTCTTTCTCTCACGGTATCCTCCCTCGGAGTAAAATATTCACGATAATTCATAGAAGCAATACAATTACCTCATAAGACAAGGTTTCCTTTTAGGTAAAAAATCCCTAAAATAAGTTCTACCATCAGATCTGCGACCTTATAATGAATGGTCTAGATTGATTATGAAATTACAATATTTTACAAGGCAATGTTTTCTCAAATTTTCTCTTCAAGGGCACGCCCCCGAATCCCTTGACAGGGGGGGCTACAAAAATTACCCTTCCCCCCCCTCCTGGACCCCCTTATCAACAATTGTGGGGGGGAAATCCCCCCCACACCCCACCATTAGGGAATAGGGTCCAAACACATATGAAACAAACATATGAATGAGGAAGATAATTAGGCTCCACAACCAACAATATCCCTCTTGGAGACTGATCACAACAACTCCACTGTTGTTGTACCTACTGGACTATACTGGAAAATTTCTCATCTTCACCTTCATTCTTGAAGGTCAATTGAAACTGAGTAGGAACTCAGTTTCTCCCTGGTTACTCCCTTTGTTAACATGTCTGTGGGATTCTGGCTAGTATGTATCTTTTCCAAATTCAAATTAGGATATTTAGACACTTAGGAGTTAGTAAGATCTACTTGGTCTATTGTGTCGTTAGGTAAAA
>SNQJ01S0015918.1:7007-18824 GCA_010110895.2 Picea sitchensis | reverse complement strand
CCATTGAACAAACTTGGGTTCATTACCCAAACCTGGGTTCTCCAACTTCTCATGACCATAACTCTCTAACCATGAGGAGTTAAGTGACGTTCCACATACCAATGGAAATGGAATGAAAAACACTATCCATATAGGATAGTTTCACTAACAAATTCAGTGAACTTCATCTCATTATTCCACAAATAATCATGGGTTGTCTAACCATACTTCTAGGATAACTCAATCTGCAAAGCGTCTTCCTATGAGGGATTTCACCATAAGGGGACCACTTTGGAGTTCATCCATTTGTAATTATTATCAACCATTCCAAGACAATAATGAGTCATATTTACATCAAACAAACTTGTGTCCATTACCCAAACCTTGTTCTACTGGAATTCGCGACCGGACTTTCTCCAAGGGTTGACATTAATCACTAAGGGGTTGACATCAATCACTAAGAGTTGACATCAATCTACAATATCACTCTCTAATAGTTGACATCAATGACAACCAAAAATCCATACCAACTATCCATCAACCTAATCCAACTGTCTGACAATCTCCACCTTTGGCATTGATGGCAACACTTAGTCATGATAACATTCATGTTTATACTCTTTATCAATGTTTGTATCTCTCCCCCTTTGACATCAATGAAAAAGGGTATCTCCCTTTGGGGTTTCTCCCCCTATCTACATGCCTTTGATTTTTCTTTATGTTTATAATCCTCTAATTACTCTCTTTCCTTTCATATGAATAATATCTCCCCCTTTGACAAAGGGTATCACTCTGAAGTCATATCGCTCATTCTTCCCTTGTGACAATCGCTCCCCTTGGAAACTTTCCTCTATGCTCTCTCTCCAAGAATTTACCTTTGCATATGATAATTCTTTCCCCCTTTATACTATTTATGGTTCTTCCTCATGTACATCTAAGACATATAAGATAAGAATTCAAAAGCATTCATTTTGGAGTAGAAATTACTCCTTGTCTTTGGCGAAGATACTCAAGGGCTTCCCATGGAAGCAGTTTTGTAAAGATGTATCCCACTTGTTATTTTGTTCCCACATATTCAACGATGATGTTATTCTCTACAACCTATTTCCATATAAAGTGATACTTGATTGGAATGTGCTTATCATACTCAACTTGTATATTTGTCAAAGTTTGTTTCATCCAAAAAACCTGTGTACAACATGTTGTTGTTGCAATATACTCTTCCTTAGCTATAGATGGAGATACTGATGATTGTTTCTTTCTTAGCCATGATACTAAACACTCGCCTAAGTAGAAAACTACTCCACTGGTGCTTTGTCAGTCATCAATAGATCATGCCCAATCTACATCTGTGTAGGCAATAAGAGATAGATCCGTTCCTTTTGGATACCATAATCCAAACTCTTCTATTCCTTTGAGATATTTGAAATTTCTCTTTACTGCTAATAAATGTGATTCCTTTGGTGCTGCTTGAAATCATGCCACATGTCCAACTACTTGCATTACATCTGGTCTGGATGTTGTCACATATAGTAGGTTGCCAATAATTGACTTGTATTACCTCTGATTTGTAGACTTTGAATCATCATCTTTGCTTAACTTGCAACTGGTTTGCATGGGAGTGATAACTGGTTTGCAATCTTCCATTCCAAACATCTTTAACATTTCTCTTATATACTTGGTTTGAGAAATAAAAATTCCTTGGTTGCTTTGACATATTTGAAGTCCCATAAATAAGAATAGTTCTCCAAGTAATGACATTTCAAATTCATTCTGCATATCCTTTGCAAATTTCTGGCTTAACCTGTCATTAATACTTCCAAGAACAATATCATCAACATAAATTTAAATTAATAAAATACTACCTTGAGTTACCTTGATGTAGAGGTTGTTGTTTGTGCTTCCTTTCCATAGTTCGTATGGAGTTTTGTCATTTGTTGTTTTTGAGCATTATTTTGTTTTGAATGTGAACTGTTGTATGCACTTCATGTGTCCAAAAAGTATCTGTTAATTTGGAATCCATTAGCATTGTTCGAGCCATTTCCTGTGTAATTATCATTCATTATGATAATGTTCCTTTGTCTCTGAACCACTCTTTGAAACAATCTATGAATCCATGATCTAGTCCATACTATCCAAGAATCTACTTGCGCAATTGTCCATAATGTTGACCCATTTATCACTATACTATCACGAAGTCTTGATTAATACATCAAATTGTACTTCTGCTAACTGACTTGATGAAGACCCCCTACCTCTGCTTCAGCAGGGTCCGCTCACCTCCTAGTCAAGGATCATTCAAACACTTCCCTTTGAGCTGAAGCGACTCCTTTTGTTCCCACTGGAACCTTCAATTTTGTATATATCCACAAGTCCTTCCATGAGAACCCTGCCTACGCAACTAAGCACCAGGCGCGAGCCTTACCTCATGTGACCATGGTGCTATGAACTCAGGCCATGCCAAGAGGCATTTATCTTTTCAGGATTTCGGGACTCCTATATGCAAGCTCGACTTAGCTCCTATTTCTCAAATCCCCGATCTTCAAAATGGAGCCTAGTCCCATGGATAACTCCTCCCTTGGTCTTCCTCCACTTGACCCTTTCCTATGACTAGGGCTAATCCCAAAAGGTGTTTGTCGCTATTTCACGTTTCGCGACATCTATTGTGAGTCCTTCTGACTCCTTTGAGTTTTGAAACCCGAAATAGGGCTGAACGATCCTCTGGCTCTTCCCTTATCGCAGCCTCATGTGACCCTGTCCTATGACCACTAAAAAATCCCAAAAGGTGCTCATCGCATTTCACATATCGGCGATGTGAAAGTCAAGGAAAATTTTCCTCCCAACTCCCAATACCTGAATGTCGATAATTCCCCCTTGGACGATCAATGATCCAAGTATCTCCTCAATCAATGGTTGCGATCAAATTGCAATTTCTCCTGTCACAATTTCTCGTTGCTCCCTCCATTGAATTTCTTTAGTAGTGAGTCAATGAAACGATGAACTCTCACCATGTGTCCTCCTGACGGACAAATATGATGATGTCATCTCTTTCCCTTTCAAACCTTTGACTTATGTGGACCCCTGCCATGCATCCTCTAAAAATGGATGGTCACGATGATGTCGTGACAACTGATGGCCTAGATTCAAACCTGCTTTCATGTATCGGGGATTTGAAAACCAAGGTAGAACCTTGTTCTCCCAACTCGCCATCCCCGATATCCCGAATAGAACCAATGTTCCAGATCTATTTGGATCGCCAGACCCTATTCCTCCCGAGATCCAAGAGCTAAATGGATCTCAGCCTCATCCTCCTCACAACTCTGTCTGATCTGACAACTCACGAAAAATCTACACTTCTCCCTCAATGTTTTATGTTGTATGTTCAGCTCCGTAATGAGTCCTAACCAAATCTCTTGACGCCAACTCTCTTGATCTTTGATCTTATGATTTAGAAGATTTCCAAGTATCGAAGGTCTCGCCTTTTCTTCTTCCGCGAGCCCAGAGACTTTGTGTATTGTTTGCATTTTTGGGAATGTTGTCCCTCCTGAGCTTTGTTTGAGGCCTAGAACTCAAAATGTCCCAGCCTGTTGTTCCTCTCTATTGGAACTCTGTGTGCAAAGCCACTATTCCTCCTGATCTTTTCAACTTGTGACAAGTCCTTTATGTGTGCACTCCTTATGCTTCGACTAAACTTTAGATGGATGACTCTCAACACTTCATCCAAGTGTTGGCCTGGTGTTTTCCTTGCATAGGTATTTGTCCTCCTTGAGATTCAACTTCTCGGACCTCCATCTCTTATTTCCTTCGAATAGATGAAAGTGCCCTCCTGGAAAATTCTACTCAAGCACTCCTTGCTGAGACCATAGAGTGTTTAATAACCCTGTAAGTGTCTTCTCCTTGACATTTCTCCTTCTTTTGAACTTGAAATAGAGTTACTTCTATGCACTCTTTGCACATGCTCGATACCCTCCTAGCAGAGCTCTACAAAAACTTTAGTGATTATTTCTTCTCTTTGTGCCCTCCAGAGTATTTAGTAACTATGAAGCTTCTTCATGAGTCTATGACTTCCTTTGGTGCACCCTCTTGGCACATTCTCATTTGAATCCAACACATAATTCAAATGTGAACTCTTTTCACTGTCTCATAGAGTCCTCAGTACTTTGTCATGCAACCCCTTGCATGAAGCCACAAAGAACCCAGACAGAAATCAAAGAAATCACAAACAACAAATTCGGTCTATCCCTATAAATGTAAATCTAACATACATCTACAACATATATGAGCACATATAGATGACATTCAAAATGAATAAACACACAAATACTTAAGTGCATGAAAATTTCTCTTTGTATTAATAAGAATTTTTATTACAATCTGGGTAATCTCATACTGCCCCTAAGAAAAAACTAACTGATCCTAGATACAAATATCTTTTTACAAAAGGGGGCTCCTCGATCTCTTCCGTCCAAGCTACCTACTTTCATTAATTTACATTGAATTACATTCAATGTATTTCTAGTCCAAATCGGATCTAGATCTCAAGCTGTCAACCATTAAAGGTGACCTACCTACAGCCTACGCAAAAGCATGGCTTTGGCTCTACCAGCCTTACAAACATTAATTTTCATTTAATTACAATTTCAATTTTAAAATTGAGAGGGATGGAGCCTCTCTTCTCCATTGAATTCACATTGAATGTGTTGGTTGACTTGCACATTGCTGACGTGGAGCGTTTCTCCTGGATCGTACTCCACTGTTGTGAAACATTCATGAGATCCGTCTCATGAGCTTCCCATCTCTGTTGTTGAAATCCACCTAGATCCCAAACTGTTCTTTGGAGTTGTCCATCTGCTCCGTTGCTTTGCTACTACTGTTGCTTCTCTGCTACTATTGCATAATTCCTTCTGCTCAACTTCTCTTTATTGACTGCTTCTTGCGCTGAACTCAACATCATATTTCTAATTCCCTCTATCACTATGTCTAGCTGCTCCAGTGGCCGGTTCTCCTTATGTTTCCTATTCTACTATAGCTTCTCTTTATCAATGGGTGGATCTAATTGATCCCCCTTGTTGTTTTTATCTCCCCTTGTGGCACTAAGTCACCACTCTGTTGTAGACTCCAATTATTCACACTCTTCTTGACTATCTTGTTTCTCAGTCACTTCCTCTGATAGACTATATTCTGTCATTTCTTCTGTTGGTTTAGCTCCAGCTTCCTTGAGATTCTCCCCAGAATTGAATTCTGATTCATCTTCTGCTGCATGCCTCAGCACTGCAGTTATCCTTTGTTAAGCTTCCTAGCTAGAATTTCTGAGAAATTCTACTAAATTCTCTTCTCTCACAATCTGCATGATTATTTTCTCATGGAAGTCACCTACTGGCTCTGGATGGTTCAACCAATCCTCCAACAACTTTAACTCCTTCTCCCATGGAGTGAGCACCTTATTTGCATGTTCTTCTTCTGCTGGGGCAGATATAATCATCCACTCCATGTTCTCCTCTTCCTCCATACAGTCACTGTTGGTTGTCCTTTTTCTGCACTTGCATCTGCAACACATGTGTTGGCCTCAAATGGGCTATGTGGCAGGAATACCTCAATTCCTCCAATGATCAGAATGTATTTATGACCCTCCTCTATCAGCTCACCTTGCTGATTCGAACTCACCCCTAAGTTCATGAGACTCTCACATGGCCTCATATTCTCTCCCTTGCCCACCTGGCAATATGGTATTTCTCCTCTGCCCACCTAGAAGTTTATGAGATCCTCCAATGATCCCATCTCATTTCCCACTAGGCAACTTGAAATTTCCTCACCACCCACTTGGCAGTTTTTGAGATCTCTGCTTGATCTCTCCTCCTCACCATCACTGAGACTCTTCCCAGCTTCCGGCTCACAGATATGAACCACTTCCTCTTCACTTATGAGCCTTTCAACATTCCTTGACCATCCTCTCAACAAATTTTTCTTTCCTTTGGCCAACAATTTCTGAATGAGCCATTTTTCTTTCCTCTTCAGAGGCCATTCATACCTCTAGCGTGTCTTCACCTCCTACTGCATCTTCAATGCAAGCTTCTCCAGTCTTGTTCTTATCTCTCTGAGCTCTTTGTCTATCTCATCTTTGATTTTCTGCTAGCAATCTTCTTTTGGACCACATTCATGGCCTTCAATAGCCATCTTATTTCTCTCTAGTTTCATCCCACTTGGTTGTCAAATGTATGTTGCCTACATGAAAACATATCTCCATGCACATCAACACCCTATCTTCAACTCCTGATACCACTTGATGGTATCAAGCTGCCTTCTTATTTAATCTTCCCTGGCATACATAAATCAATTATGTGCAAGCTCTGATACCACTTTGATGCTGACCCCATACCTCTGCCATGGCAGGGTCCGCTAACCTCTCGTTCAAGGATCGTTCATACACTTCCCTTTGAGCCGAAGTGGCTCCTTTTATTCCCACTGGAACCTTAAACTTTGTATATATCCATAGGTCCTTCTACGAAATCCCCACCTAAGTAACTAAGCACCAGACACAAGCCTTATCTCACATGACCATGATGCTATGACCTCAGGCCATGCCAAGAGGCGTTTCACTTTTTGGTATTTTGGGACTTCTATATACGAGCCCCACTTAGCTCTTGTTTCTCGAATCCCCGATCTCTGAAATGGAGCCTAGTCCCATGGCTAGCTCCTGCCTTGGTATTCCTCCACATGACCTTTTCCTGTGACCATGGCTAACCCCGAAAGGTGGTCGTTGATATTTCATGTTTTGCAACATCCATTGTGAGTCATTCTGAATCCTTTGAGTTTCGAAACCTGAAATAGGGTTGAATGGTCCTCTGGATCCTCCCTTATCTTGGCCTCATGTGACCCTGTCCTATGACCACTGAAAGAGTCGAAAAGGTTCTTGTTGCATTTCACATATCGATGATGTGGAAGTCAAGGACTTCTATCCTCCCAACTGCCGATACCCGAATGCCAATAATTCACCCTTGGATGATCAACAGTCCAAGTCTCTCCTTAATCAATAGTTGCGATCAAATTGAAATTTTTCCTATTGCGAGTTCTCGTTGCTCCCTCCATTGAATTTATTCAATAGCGAGTCAATGAAATGCTTAACTCTTTCCACATGTCCTCCTGATGGATGACCATGATGATGTCGGCTCTTCCCCTTTCAAACCTTCGACTTATGTGGATCCCTGCCACACGTCCTCTGAAAACAGACGATCACGATGATTTTGGGACAACCGACAACTTGGATTCAAACCTTCTTTCACGTATCGGGGATTTGAAAACCAAGGTAGAACCTTGTTCTCCCAACTCGCGATCCCCGATATCCTGAAACAAACCAATGTTCTAGATCTATTTGGATCGACAGACCCTGTTCCATCTGTGCTTCAGGAGATAAATGGGTCTCAGTATTATCCTCCTCGCAACTCTGTCTGATTCGACGACTCACAGAAAATTGACACTTCTCCCTCAATGTTTTTTGTCGTTCGTTCAGCTCCTTAATGAGTCCCAGCCAAATATCTTGACGCCAACTCTCCTTAGCCTTGATCTTCTGATTTATAATATTTCCAAGTGTCAAAGGTCTCGCCTTCGCTTCTTCCGCGAGCTCAGAGACTTTGGGTCTCATCTGTGTTTTTGGGAATGTTGTCCCTCTTGAGATTTGTCTAAGGCTTAGACCTCGAAGTGTCCCATCCTGTTGTTCCTTTCTATTGGAACTCTGTGTGCAAAGGCACTATTCCTCCTAAACTTTTGAACTTGTGAAAAGTCCTTTCTGTGCACACTCCTTTCACTTCAACTAACCTTCAGATGGATGCCTCTCAACACTTTGTTCGAGTGTTGGCCTGGTGCATTCCTTGCACATGTCTTTGTCCTCCTTAAGATTCAACTACTCAGACCTTAAATGTCTCTATCTGTTCTGTCCTTAGAATATATAGAAGTTCCCTCCTGGCAACTTCTGCTCAAGCACTCCTTGCTGAGCCCACAAAGTGTTCAGTAACCCTGTAAGTGTCTTCTCCTTAACACTTCTCCTTCTTTTGAACTCGAAATAGAGTTCCTTTTTTGCACTCTTTGCACACACTCGATGCCCTCTTGGAAGAGATCTACATAACCTTCAGTGATTTTGTCTTCTCTCTATGCCCTCCTCTGCACAGTCTTCACCTCCAGAGTATTTAGTAACTATGAGGCTTCCTCGCAAGTCTATGACTTCCTCTGGTGCACCCTCTTGGCATGTTCTCGTCTGATCCAACATAGAATGCAGCTGTGCACTATTTTCATTGGCTCACAGAGTCCTCATTACTCTATCATGCAACCCCTTGCATGAAGCCACAAAGAACCCAAACACAAAACAAAGAACTCACAGACAACAAATTCTATCTATCCCTGCAAATGTAAATCTAACATACATCTACAACATATATGAGCACACACAGATGAAATTCAAAATGCATAAACACACAAAGACTTAAGTGTAGGAAAAAATGCTCTTTGTATTAATAAGAATGCCTTTTACAATATGGGTAAGCTTGAATTGCCACATAGTCTTGGCTTTCTCCTCTTCTCTCAAAAAAAACTAACTGATCCTAGATAGAAAGATATTTTTACAAAAGGGGGCTCCTCTAGCTCTTCCCTCCAAGCTACCTACTCTCATTAGTTTACATTGAATTACATTCAATGGATTTCTAGTCCGAATCAAATCTAGATATTAGTCTATCAACCATTAAAGGCGACCCTACCTACAACCTACGCAAAAGCATGGATTTGGCTCTACCAACCTTACAAGCATTAATTTTCATTTAATTACAATTTCAATTTTAAAATTGAGAGGGTTGGTGCCTCTCTTCTCCATTGAATGCACACTGAATGTGTTGGCTGACTGGCGCATTGCTAATGTGGAGCGATTCTTGTGCATCATGACTACTCTAGATCTGTCTTCTCAATATATGAAAACTTCTTGAAGGATGGTTCTTTGGTCTGTCACAACTATCACATATACTCCCCCTGTCTAATATTCATATAACATGGGAGTCTCTATGTCGGATGGCTCTTAACAATTCTTTCTCTGATGTGTATTCATCAACATTTCCATTGTTAGATTCATCATCATCTTCATTGTTAGATTCATTATCTCTCTAAGCTCCGACTTTTTTTTTTTTTTTTTTCTGTGGATTCATATTTCATTACAATACCTGAAAGTACAATATCTTGGACCTCTTCCTTATTTACCTGTCCTTCCTTCCTTTCTGTTATTTTCCAAACCTTTATGTATCTGACATCTTTCTTTTTCTCTGTAGAATTTTCTTCATCTCATTTTATTGCCAATCTCGCGATCTCCGGTACTTGGTCTTTGTTCTCATGTTCTTCATGTTTTATTATCCATACTTTCTTATATCTGATATCAGTATTCTCTTTCATGGAAGTATCGATCATGCTTATACAATCACTAGTTATGTGTCCATAGTCATGACATTTGTAACACTCAATGTTACGTGTGACCACATAGTCACTTCTTGATTGAACATTTCTTTTATAATCCCTGCAATATGAAACCTTATGTCCAAAGTTAGTACAATAAAAGAAATGACCATAAAATAAATTTGCATACATGGGAGTGAATGATCTTCTTTGTGGCGTAGTCCTTCTGAATTTTTTCCTTGACTGATCATGATCATGATTGAAGCTTCTTTGTGGCTTGAAAATGGATGGTCTTCTTGAAGATGTATCTTCAATATTTTTCTTATATTTTGGTTGAACATGATTCCTTCCTTTTAGTACTTCTGCATAACTCTTTCTTTTTTCTTCATTCTTCCTTTTTAGCAACGTAGAGTGCTTCTCTTCATTCTTTACAACTAATGTGGATGTTTCTGTCTCTTCAATGTTCTTATTGAGCTTGAATATTTTACTTCTCAATGTAACAACTTCTTCTTCAATCTTCTCAACCTCCTCTTCTTTCTTCATTATCTAAAACTTCATGACCTCTTCTATTCTTTTTTCTTCTTCAAGTTGGATTTTCAATGTAATTATTTATTCTTCCAGTCTTCTCTCTTCTTGACCAAAATCTTCCTCAATTTGGTTTAAGTCATTGGTTCTTTCCTTGAGATGATCCATCAATATATTTTCTCTCTTTCCTGCTTCTTCCTTTTGTGCTGCTATGTTGGATTCTAAAAATTTCTTTTGATATTCTAGAGTTTCTTCAATTCTTTTGGCCTCTTCTAGTTGAGATCTTAAATTCTTGATGACCTGCTGATCATTTTCAGAACCTTGAACACTTTCCTTTTGGTTCATCAATTCTTTCTTGGATGACTTGTTTTCTTCTCTTTCTTTCTTTATATATTTAATTGCACTAATCAATTTTTCTCAATAATCACCTTCTTCTTCTTCATAATCTTCCTCTTCTAAATCTGTCTGACATGATGAGCATCTTTCTTCTTGTTTTGTATCTGCATCTTCTTTGGAATTTTCTGAATCTGCGATGGGTGAAGAATACATGTCATGTAACTTATCCCAAATTTCTTTTGTTGATGAACATTTACCAACCTTTTCTCTTACCAGATTAGGTAATCCTTCCCAGATGAAATCCATTACTATTTTGTTATTCTTCCTCAACTCCTTCTTGGCTACAGTCTTTGCCCTTTTTGAAGTATCATATCCTATAACAACTGATAGCCAAATATAATTTCCCTCTACCTATAAAAATACTTTCATCCTTATGCTCCACATATCATAATTAAAAACATTATGACCATTAAACATTGGTACTCCATTCTCAAAATAATCCATGATCTCCTTCCAGTGGTTAAACTGTTTCCTGAAGGAACTGGCTCTGATACCAATTGTTGGATTCCTAAGAGGGTGGGTGAATCAGTGAACAAATGAACAATCATACACATACAGAGTACACCAGTGTTTTACATGGAAACCCAAAGAGGGAGAAAACCACATAATGCTTTTTTTTATGTCTTGAAGAATTACATTCATTGGAAGCACAAACTTCCTTTTTTTTCCAGCTGCAACTGGAAGGAGGCTCCAACCCCATAGTTTCAAAGGCTACAACCTGAGGGAAGCTCCAACTCCCTAATTCTCTGGCTACAACCATAAGGAGGCTACAACCCCCTTTGTTCTCCAGCTACAATCGGAAGGTGGATACAACCACCTATCCTTTCCCTGTCCAACCTCCCTGATGTATAAGTAGAATGATGGAACCACTGTCACAGTATCACTGTGAGATATACTGCTATAAACCTATACCAATCAACCTGCACCAAATAACTTGTACCAATAACCTGAACCATGCATCAATCATGCATCAACCTATACCTCAACTTGTAATCAACATGTACCATAAACAAGTGCATCAACCATGCACCAACCTGTACCAAACAACCTGTAATCAACCTGTGCCATAAACAAGTGCATCAACCATGCACCAACCTATACCTCAGCCTGTACCATGAAAAAGTGCATCAACCATGCAACAAATGTGTACAAATAACCTATCACAACAACTTGTCCAACCAACCTATCACAACAACCTGTCTCATCAATCTTATCAACCAAATCAGATCTACTCACCAAGATCAATCACCAAGACAACTCTCAAAGATGCGCATCAACCAAGCATAACACAACAACTCATAATGATCACCAAGATCAATATGTGCTTCTAATAATACAAGTATGCTACATCATCCATAAAACATGTGTCAACAATACTACTAACAAGTGCCTCCAACTATGTACCTAGTATGTACCAATCATTCATCAATTATGACTCATCAATATGTACCAACATCATCAACTATACACCTCATGTATGTGCCAACTCATCAA
>SNQJ01S0015917.1:130291-146875 GCA_010110895.2 Picea sitchensis | reverse complement strand
ACCAATTAACTTTATCATCGCTGCATATGGGGTACATCCCTCATGTGGTCATGCTCATCTTCATAATCTCTGTTAGGTCCTGTGGACCATCCTAGAAGAGAGGAAGAGGATCACATACCAACAAATCTTGTTATTACACCAAAGTCTCCCTAATCAAAGACCAGGTTGCCACAGAACATATATGGGGTCTTATCCACCAAGGTACAAGACCAAGGATCAACCCATGCTTTAGGCATGGGTACCCTAGAACATATCTAGGGGCCCTAGACATATCTAGGGACTTACACTGCTTGGTCCCAGACCAAGAACCCCAATCATCTACTGGGGGACCATACAAGGGTATTTCTTCTTGGTCCCAGACCAAGAACCCCAGTTATCTACTGGGAGCCATCACAAGGGTCTTTCTACTTGGTCCCAGACCAAAAAACCCAGTTATCTATTGGGGGCCCTCACAAGGGTCTTTTCAATTTTTTCATGGCTTCTAACAGCTTGGTCCCATACCAAGAACCCCAGGAGTGTACTGAGGGCCCTAGTCCACAGCTACGGTCTTATTCCATCCTCCAGGAGAATGGCTCTTGCAACTGCATTAAATTCAACACTCCTTCTCAGCAAGAGAGGCATTCTCATCAACCCCAAGCTTGTCTTGAACATACACAACTTTTTTAAGGACAGTGACTTGGTCAAAATATTTTCCATATGTTCTCTCATCGAAACATATCGAATACTGATAATGTTATTCTATATTATGTCTCGAACATAGTGATATCTCATCTCAATGTGTTTTGTCATAAAAACACAGGAATCACATAGAGCTTTACACAACTCTGTTTATCATAGTGAATTACTATGGGTTTTAAGTAAGCACTGAACAAATCTGAGAGTGGATTTCTGAGCCACGCTGCTTCTATAATGGCGTCACTTGCATCAAGGTATTCTGCCTCTATAGTGCTCTGGGCTATGGAGCCTTGTTTCCTGCTGGAACATGACAACCTAGTTGAACCCAATCTAACACAATATCCGGAAGTACTCTTCCAGTCCACTGTATTTCCCATCAAATCTGAATATGTATAACCATGAAGCATTACACTTCCACTGAAGTGTATTTAATCCCATAGTCTATATTCTCTCGAACATATCTCAGAAAAGGTTTAACAACAACCATATGAATATGCTTTGGTTCACACATGAACTGGATGAGGGCATTCACTGCATGATAAAAATCCAGTCTAGTCTATATAAGATACATTAAGGACTCAAAAAGGTCTTCTTGATCTGAAACTGTAGCTTGATCTTGTAGCTTCTTCAGTTTTTGAAATCATCGGTGTGGATATGGACTTACAGTCCAATATGCCAAGTCTGAGGAGCACATCAACTGCGTACTTGCTCTTGTGAGAGAAACATCTCACCTGGATTATGTCACACCTCTAAGATCAAAACAAAAATGAAAAAGACCTAAGTCCTCAAATTCTGTTGAGGAGCTCCCTCTTAATATGAGCTATCAAAGATTTCCTTTCCTGTAAGGAACAGATCATCCTAAGATAACAAGATGATTTTGTACAATCTTTATATAAAGATTGGTATCTACAATACTCTTTATGAAGCCAAGACTCTGTAGAGAGACTGTCAATAATTTCATACCAAGTTCTCGGATCTTGTTATAATCTCTGGAATTATTTCCCATGGATAGCCTCTTGCTCAACTTCACTGTTAATAAGAATCATTCTTAACATCTATCTGGTGAATGTTTCAAATAAAAAAAACTTCGATAAGAGAGATAAGGATCCTAATGGAAGTAAGGATCTTTTCATAGATAATCCCTTCTTTCTAAGAGAAGTCACAAGTCACAAATTTAACCCTAATACTACCATCTGTTGTAGGTCATGGTCTAACTCATATGAAGGGTCTGTTATCTTTGAGTCTCATAAAATGTCTACCTCCCTGCATGTGAAAACTGGCTCCCTCTGAACCTATAAGATATTTCGACTCTGATTTGGTGTCATATTTCTTCAAGATGTTCTTAGTGCCAGTACCAAGTTTAATATGAAAATTTGAGTTAGATTTGTTGAGCTTCTTTGCTAAGGATAATGGCTCAATTACAATCTCAGGACTCTCGATCAAAAAGAGATATATGTAGGGTTCCAACAACGAGGAAAAATACCCCAAGTACCAAGATAATTTGATGGACTCATTGACCAAGAAAATAACCCAAGGTTACATGTTGTCTTTCATATCAAAGATAATATATCAATATAATGTTGGGTTTCCAAACTAGGGAGAGAGACCTAGCATACATCAATTTATAATAAGTATGTGCTGAGATCACAGCTTCCTTGGTCATATAACAAAAATACATATGAGATTCTGACAGTATTCCATTGAGACATGGATTCATAAATATGACAGGAAGGTAAACATATCTCTCTTATTTTCATTTGTAAATGGAGTATCCATGAACTTTCTTAGGCTGAAGATATACTTGTACTTTGCAGCCTGTTACCAACCCAAGCTATCTAGGACAATTTCTGTGTATGCAGAGGTTTGATATAAAACTGTTAGTTCAAGTAATTCCATATCCTTAAGTGGTTATCCTAATGTCCTATGGATAAAACATTATTCATCCATATTCAAACAATATGTCTTAAAGAATGAGGCCAAAGACTTCATTTCCCAAATTATGTTCTTACAAAAGTCATCCCACACATGTTTTCCTCAAAGCCAAATACCAAAGTCATTTCCAAGTTTCCACCACTCAATGTATTATAGTTAAATTTAAAGTTCGTGTACTCTTTGTAGTACAAAACATATGGATGACCATTAAGTGCATAAGATGTTGTCATTTACTGAAGTTACACAGTTTCCCATTAAAATTCCTTTACCATTGATTATATCAAAGCCATTGTAATTTACTAAAAGCTTATTAAATGAAAGCTAAGCACTTACCAAGAATTAGTAACAATAACATTATAAAATATGAAACCTATCTCTTGTAATCTTCAAGATGATGGTTACATTCCAAAGCATTTTGTATCAGATCTTTAACTAACTCAGTCTATCTTAGAAGTGAGAGAGGATAAGAGTTATCAATTAATTTTCAGTCAAAAAGAGAAGAGAAAATTCTTGAAAATCAAGAGATAATCAAGGGTAAACTAGAGGATTTACTAGGAGTCCCCCCCCTTTAGAAAACCAAGGATCCACTAGAGATAAAGGACCCTAGCCTCCATATTTTCCTAACAAGGAAACTCTCCCAACTAGCATTGGTAACTCCACCAAAGATCCAAACAGATTTTCTTTGGCACCCAAACTTTCATCTCACAAGTGTACAAGATAATAAACAAGATAGTCTTTCACTATTCTCTCCACATCAATTATTCCAAAAATAAAATGTGTAATGGATATATTCTTGTCATAGAGGCAGTCCCAACTAAGAGAAGCATGGTGAGGTGTTTAGACTTGGTTAAAGAAAACACCTAAACTAAGGAGTCATTTTTCTTGGCCCAAGTAGAGCTTGTCATAGTCATTCGGATCTCACTTGCTAAATAAAAACAGAGATGGCAATCTTCAAAACTTTTCAAGTATGTCAGTGACATAAAGGTTTTGATGTGAAGAAACAGTTTCCAAGGAGTATCTTTTTGTTGGCTAGGATACATGCTAGACGAGGTCTCTACACCAATTCCTTTGAAATAACAATGCTTAGCACGTGGAGATAGGTATCATCATTGGACCTTAACTAACAAATCTCAATTAAATTTAGAGAGATTGAACTTTATTTCATGCTCAATCTATTCTAGTCATTTTCTAAATGTTAGAAATGAGGGAAATGACAATAATTCAAGTTCCTTTCTAAAGGCATAATTGAGCATTAAACAATTAACTTTTCCCAAGAAGTTTTAGGTCTAGGATGAAAGGACTGCTAAGGAGAGTGAAGGTAGACAATAAACCTGATCCAAGTCTTGATAACTGAGTGTATAATATACACACATATTATAGCATGGAGTAAGAGACAAAGATATCCAAAAAGAAAGAGTTTCATTATTAAGATTTTTGAAAGGTTTGAAAAACCAGTGGATTCATACTACTAGACCTCATTAAGGATAAAATCAAATCTAAGACAGCTAGATAAATTTGCTCACCTTGTAGATTAACATTATGGAAACCTTGTTCCATTTTTCAAATCCAAAAAGGAAGGCATTGCTTACTTCTAATCTGCAAAACAAACTCTAAGAATAGGACTACGTAGGTTCAAGTCTGCAATTCTTGAGCTCTTTTCATGCCCTAAGATCTAAAACCATGTTAGATTTAGAAAAGAAACAGAAAGTATACCTTCTTCAAATTTCTTTAAACTAGATGAGCAAGATCATTGTAGATCTTAAATAAAACTCAGAACATAAATCAATAGGAAGACAGTAGATCTGAAACTTAGATCTAAACCATAGATATCTAAGTAAGCAAATCAATAGATCAAGTTTCTGAGCAAGAAAATCAATAGATCAAGTTTTTGAGCAAGCAAATCAATAGATCTAAACCATAGGAAAACAATAGATCTAACTTTCTAAGTAAGCAAATTAATAGATCTGAATCTAAACAATATTTCTGAGTATACACATCAATTAGATCTGAACTAATAGATCTAAAACATTAATCATTTCAATATAGTAGATCTGAACAGTATAAAGCAATATATACATAGAAATATTTCTGAACAATTAGATTTGAACCATAAGACTATTTTTGAGTGTGCTAAGTCAATAGATCAGAACATAAACAATAGATCTAATTACAAGCAATGAAATAAAACTGAAGTAGCCACTTACCTCTGAGTTATAAAGGAGAGCTTGATTCACTTGAGGAATGATATGCCATTGAAGATATGCTTAGAAAAATCTTAAGGCTCATGGATCAACCTTAATGGGTTAGATCTCTATCAGGCGAAATGTAGGACAATCATGCCACCAAGAAGAAACCTCTCACAAAACACAACAAAAAACCCCACACAGAAAAACTCGAAGCAAACCCTTGAAACAGTGACACACAATGAACAATTTGTCAAGACAAGAGGTGATGACTGCCAAAGATGAAGGACCAACAACTTAGCAAGGAGCCTGCAGCCCTAAAGGGCTTAAAATCAGCCCAAAGAATGGGACAACAACCACTTAGGAGAGGTCTGGTAAAAACTCTAACACACAACAACCCTTGGCACACACATCAACTGTTGGAAACACCATAGACTCAACCTTCACTCAGCAATAGAAGTGATCCAAGAAAACAACAATGAAAGAAGGGTCCCAGTTAACTCTCACAAAGAGGGCCGCAACAAACTGTCACAAAGAGGGTCGCAACAAACTATCACTAAGAGGGTTGTAACAACAGTCATCAAGGGAGGTTGTAGCAACAGTCATAAAGGGAAGCTGCACCACACATAGAGAAGCTCATATCAATCCGCCAGACTTGGGAGAGGAGAGAATGAGTGAGTGAAAAAGTGAGGGGGGAGGGTTTATATTTATAGTTTAAGGTTAGGGCTAGGCTTATAAAAATATAATTAAAAATAACATATTAATTAATATAAATATTAATTTAATATGTTATATTTAAACATTAATTAATATTTTTCTTATTAAGCCCTAAAACAAAAACCAAACACCAATCAAACCCACACTTAAAATCCAAAAGGGTGAAGAACAAGTAAGGGGTTTAGGAGAGGCTTTCTTAGTGGCAACACATGTCCATATAATTTTCAACGTGACCAATTAACTTTATCATCACTACATATGGGGTACATCCCTCATGTGGTCATGCTCATCTTCATAATCGCTCCTAGGTCCTATGGACCATCCTAGAAGAGAGGAAGAGGATCACATACCAACAAATCTTGTTATTACACCAAGATCTCCCTGATCAAAGACCAGGTTGGCCTAGAACATATCTAGGGTCTTATCCACCAAGGTACAAGACCAAGGATCAACCCATGCTTTAGGCATGGGTACCCTAGAACATATCCAGAGGCCCTAGACATATCTAGGGACTTATACTACTTAGCTCCAGACCAAGAACCCCAATCATCTACTGGGGGCCCATACAAGGGTCTTTCTGCTTTGCCCCAGACCAAGAACCCCAGTTATCTACTGGGAGCCCTCTCAAGGGTATTTTTTCTTGGTCCCAGACCAAGAACCCAAGTTATCTACTGGGGGCCCTCAAAAGGGTCTTTTCAATTTTTCCATGGTTTCTAACAGCTTGGTCCCAGACCAAGAACTCCAAGAGTGTATTAGGGGCCCTAGTCCACAACTAAGGTCTTATTCCATCCTCCAAGAGAATGGCTCTTGTAGCTGCATTAAATTCAACAGTTTAACTACTGCAAAGAAAACAATTCTCACAAGGCTGACACCTACGAGTCTTCTAGGTTGGACAATAGTGATTTTCAAAATCAGCATTAAGATTGTTTTGAAATATGACATTTGATAGCATAGAGGGCCAAGTTATATCCAATATTTATGCTCTGCATTTCAAAATCATGAAGAAGATCATCATTGTTTTTCTCCTATAGCCTATACTCTGTATCTATTCAAGTATCATCACAATTCTATATGTGATTTACCTCCTTTGATCCATTACTTAAAAATGTGGATGATGGTCTTTTAAAACCTGTGACTTGCTTTGTAAATGATAAAAAAATCTATAGTATGAACATACCCTGCAATCAGCAAGTTACGCATATTGTTTACCTATTTCCTCATTGATTTTATACCTTGCATCTTGGATATCGTGTTTGAAAGGCTCTCACACTTCACTCTAATTAGACTTTACAGGTTGTGACTTCCATTTGAACACCACCTTCTTATTAGAATTTACAGCCTGGTTGTTCTAAGTCTAGTCCAAGAAAGGCTTACCCATTTTTTAAAGTTTTTACTCCAAGGTCTACCTTTGCAACATACTCATGTAGTAGCCAAAATTTAAAGATTGACATCATTTATTTCATTCCTCAAAATTTGTGAATTATAACCTATTCTACAAGGCATTGGGATGCAACTCAATAACACAAAATAACCTTAGAATTGGCATACCATTACATTTTATATAATTCATCTATTACTCCATTCCCATTCCAAGTACTCAATGATCCATTATGGTATGGTAACATGAGTTGTAGGTATCATTAGAATTGAAGGATCAGCTTGTCAATGTCCCAAGACCACTTTAAATAATACTTAACCATTCAAGACTTGTCTAAAAAGTTGGTTATCCCTTGTTTCTAGGGCATATCCCTTGAAACTACAAGTCATGTTCATTTGGGAGATCATAATGTGTTGTCTCATTGTTTAAAATAAAGGTATTATGATCTTGGGAGTTCATCCAAATCAGAGTTAATAAAATAATGATAACCCTACCACAAGATTATGCCACAACTCAGTTATATCATTTGACTTTGCTTATGGCCCATGGTTAATTCCAACTAAAATACCAATTGTATTTCTATTTCTCTTTGGGATAATTAGACTTGTTGTAGGATGTCATAGCTATTATTCACTTGTCTATCATTTATTAAAAGAGATATCAAGAATCTAATGAGGGGACACAACAAGTTTGTCTTGTTGCTCAAAACAACCATGGCAGCCTTGATCACTAGCACTGGTGAAGCAAAGAAGATAAAGGAAAAAAAGTTTCCTAAGTTTCAATTGATGTCTCATAAATCCCCATCAAGGAGAGTAAAAATCATTTTTCAATGAGGTATGTGATACAATATTCACCTCACGAAATCTAGAATACCTCCCATATCTTTGAACTACAACTCTCTTAACTTTAAGCATGCACACAATTTTGTGTAGGCCATACCATAGAACCTGAAATTGAGTATTTGTGATTTTTGGTATGGGGATTGATTACATTAAAAACTATATGACTATAAATCATCTCACGTATCTAGGTCATTATTTCAAACAAATATCTTGATTATCAAATTCTTGTGGCAATGACCTTGCCCAGAACAGAGTTGGGACAATCCAGTTTTGGAAGACCAAATGGATAGATATTTCAAACCCAGTTCTAGGGAATATTCTCCTATGAACATATTTTATAACCCAACTAGAATCATGCCATTTTGATATCATACGAAAAAGTTATGCTCTAAATACTAACTACCTATCCTAAATCTGCACCCTTAAACATTTGTTTCCTAGGTTGTTCATTGATATACTTGACCTATATATTCTTCACATTTCTAAAACTTGTTTCTACTAGATATAACTACATGAATATAATTTCATCCCAAATTGGAAACAATTCAATATGTTATCAGACGAAAAAATTATGATAAAAACCGTGACTGTTGGTCTAGGCTGGAAATTGAAAACAACAATACCCTGCAACCTGTTTCTTAACATGTTTGACATATTATTTCAAATTCATTTCAAAACATGTTTATAGTGGATATATATCCATGAATTCACTTTAATATGCCTTTGGAATGAATCTAATCATACATCAAACAAACAATTTATCATTGAAACACTGATGAGTAGTTTAGGTAGTAGGCAAGCATAGTAAACTCAATGGATGGTAAACAGATCGTGACAAAGGAATAATTATTGTGTATGTGGGTGCTTGTTTATTTTTGAAAGGTAATAAAAATTTGAAAGGTAATATAGGTGTTATTTGTTACACAACTACTGATAGAAATAATTGACCAGCAAATAACAACTATATGGGGTACGGACTTAGTCCAACATCCTCTTGCAATGTGCCCCTAGTGGCTCTTTGAAATAACTATTACATAAAATTCAGACTCTAGATTCACCTTTTTGTATATCATCATGGAGTGTCATCATCAATTATATATAGGAATCACTTTTCAAGGATTATTCCTCTGTTAGACAAGCATTATTCCTTGTGCAGTATGCTTGTGGATGTGGATGCTTGTGTATTTTTGTCCCTACAGGTTGCAACCTAGTGAATGAATGTTGGTTTTATTTAGCTAGTTTGGTTAACAATATTTTCATTATTGTGACTTGATCTAGCTAGATTTATGGTAACCACCTACAAATAAGATAAATTTAGTGATCCATGTGCATGTACCAGTTACAATTAAGGGAAACCAAGATTGGTCTTAACCTTAGGCTAAGCATTGGCTTCGTCATTTATGTGGTTGAATGGGTGATAATTCAAGGAAATTGGTACATGATCATAAGGCGTAGGAGGTGTTAGTATCCAGATACTAAATTTTCAACTTTCTCCTCGTTACAGGAATGGGGTTATTCTCGTAGCACCGAGAAGTGTTGTTCCTGAGCACTGGTATCGTATATTCCAGAAGTAGTACTAAGCTTTTAACTTTCCTCATTAGAGAGGAGGTACAGGAAGGTTGGAATTTCTTATTCCATACACCCTTGATGTATGGCTATGATGCCTTGATTGAGATAATTTGGCCATTAAAGGCTAATTTTATTAAAGGACTTGCCAAATTGTTTTTCGGGTTTTGTTGGCTTTTGTGCAAGGTTGGTTTTTAATTCCACCAAAAATTTGGTTGTGCCAAAAGGAAAATCTCCAGTCCTTGAAGCCACACACCTACAGTCATACAAAACAAGGGTTAGCCACAAGTCAACACATAAGTCAAGACAAAGCCAGCGCATAAGCATTAGACCAAGCCATGAGGAGGAGAAGGCACCCTCATGCTCTACACGTCAAGACTACTAGCATAAGAAGATTAGGCTTTCATGTTTACACAGCAAATTGGACGTCATCCATCTTGTCACTATGGTTTGTTTGTCCGAGGTCGAAGTAAAACCACTCCTGCAAAAATTCTCCCAGTTACATCCCTATTGCTCCTTCATCGAAACCCGTGTTGTTTATCTCACAACTTTCCTCCTACTTCTGGTGGTGCTTGGATCGATGGGTGACATAGGCATGGAGAATAAGAGGAAGAAATCATCGTTGACATAGACCCTGGCATAGATGATGCCATGGAAATCTTTTTGGCTCTTCAGTCTCTGGAGGTAGATGTTATAGGTCTCACTACAATTTATGGAAATGTTTGTATAACTCTGGATTGCCGAGAACTGGGACCGCTTTTTCGATTTCACATTTCACTGAGAGCAGTTGTTGCTAGATTGTTATTACCCATTCTTCCTTGTACACGACCTTGAACCAACTGATGGGTACATCGCAGATGAAAGGCGCAAGCATCCAAATGTCAAAATTCCAAACAAGTGTCGAGTTCATAGACTGCAAGGAACTCATCTCTAGCATTGGAACGTTGTCTTGAAAATGAGTGTAAAGCATTTGAGAAGGGTTTGATGGGATGAAAGAACAGGAAACCCACCATTGTTTTTGTTTGGCTCATTATTTTTACTTCTATTTTCTATGGGTGAGAATAGATCCCTTCACAACACAGATTAAAGGACCAGATCTGCAACAGTGTGGCATCAATTGTTAAGATTATACAGATGGTTTTCCATTCCAAAGAAATTCACTTAAGAGATGTAAGGTCTCAGATTGAGTAATGAAACTGAAGTTAAATCTAAAGTCAAAAGTCTTCACCCAGTTTTTGTGGAAAATGACAAGTAAGGAACCAGACTCTGCTACAAAAAGAACTCGCCAATTGCCAACCATTTAGATGTCTGTAAATATGTTATGCAGGTGTTGAAGGATAAGTGGATCAGTGATCTTAGTGTATAATGGCTCAAGGATGCCATGCTCAAGAAGACAATACGTTGACAGCCTATATGGTGTTCTTCATTAAGATATTAGCCTAAATTCTAACAATATCTCTTAGCCATTATACCTCAAAATCAAAGGTTGGTTGATCAAATTGGGGTTCCAATAAAATCCAGAATGCTCATTGCATCCACAGGAGGGAAAAACCGGATGGAGAATATGTAGTATCTAGCCTAATATATTGGACCAATCCAAGCATCAAAATCAATTCAGTTATTCAAGACAATACATCAAATGCCCAAATTTTCTTCGATCCTCAAGTTTTGTTGGTGACAGAGCATCAATTATTGGTCATATCTTCAAAATTGATTTTTGCCATATTTTGTGAGTATTTGATGGAAGAATATATTTTGGGATCATCACAGCCAGAAGGGTTTTTATTCCATTTTTCGGAGAATTTTCGCATAAGAATAGCTTCTTTTTATTCCACTTGGCATAATATTGGTTAAGGCTTGTCCAAATGAATAGGATCTAGAATAAATTTAGATCTTATCAGAGTCCTGATTCATTGTAGTTGTTAGTTTAAAGATTGATTTGTGGGAAATTCTCGATTTAGCTTTTTGGGATCTGATTTTACCATCATGGATCTATTTATTGTAAGACTCTAAGGAGCCAAAGAGGAGGACCCAAGAGGGTAAGGCCTGAGAAGAATTTGATTAATCAGCTTGTGTATGAGCATTGTATGTCGATGGGCAGTTTTATTAAGCATTCATTTATGACATTGAACATCCCTGTGAGTTATGTTATCAGATTGTGATTTCTTTCTTTTCTTTTATGTTTTTCCCTCTTGCTTGAATGAGTTATAGCCATTGAGAATCAATGACTAACCATAAACAATAGATTCTTGACCAGTAAGATTTGTTGTGATCTACATATTGTTTGTGTGCTTTATTCAAGTACCTGTCAAATCCATTTTGCAGAGAGAATCTTTGTTTGGTGGATGTTCTACTATTTGTCATATTCTCCATTCTTCTAACCATCATCATATAAATATTTTTTCTGATATGCAGTTCACTGGCCTTCAATCTAATAGAGTGTTTACTTGACTCCTTGCCCAATGGTGATTCACTGGTCTGCATTTTAGCTTATTCATTTATTCTTTCTCTTTCACTTTACCTGATCCACCTTTTTTCAAAACCCAAAACACATGTTTATTTGTAAAATCATTGCAATAATCGAAGATGTGCTAGGCTTGACCCTATAGCAGTCTAGGGGCAACTTCTAGCACTAACATTTTTTGGCGCCATTGTCGAGGACGAAGCAGTGAAGAAATCTTCCCTGGGAGAATGACAACGATCAAATTCGTTTCTTGATGGTGAACAAGAAGAGGACATGTGCTTGACTACAGATCTTTCACCATGGTGACTCCACTGTCTAAAGATTAATAGGCGACTCCACTGGATCCAAGCATGGAAGCCATTTTGGATCAAAGGTTTGTTTTTTGTGATTTTTCAGATGTCATTGGTTTTCCAAACCTAATTCTTAGCAGAGTTGAATGGGAAGGTACCCTTCCTACATTTAAAGGCGTAGATTGGGAGGTTTTGGCTGAGCATCTTCTAGATTTTCACGATTTTATTCATGAACTTAATATTGTGCATGAGGATGTCAAGATCAATCTTTTCAGATACTCATTGAAGGGAGCATCCCTTGACTGGTGCAGGTCTCTTCCAGATTCAAGTATTAACTCATTGGCAAGTTTTCATATTGCTTTCAATATAATTTGTAAAGAAGATTTTTCAGCTGAAAGTCTTTTTGAAAATTGTTGTGATGAATTTGATAAGCATATTCAGCAGAAAGTAAATGTTTCTTATGATTGCGAGAATGAAAATCATGTTGTTGAGGAAGATTTTCTAGATCTAATTGATAATAGGAAAGATGACATCATAGTTGTGGATGTATTAGATTTTGTTTCTGATGCATCTGTTGTCTTAGATCTGAATGAAAAAATAGTTGAAGAGGTATTTCATCAACTCCTTTAGGTGGATTCCTATGATATGTTGTTACATGTGATTAAGGAAGAAACTCAAGAGATTGCTCATCAAGAACATATTTATGAGGCAGCAGATGGCAATGTTAGATCTGATCAATAGGTTTATGAGAACATTCTGTCCATTTGTCATGTACAGTCAAAACCAGTTTATGGCAGCCATCTATCAGAAGGGGAAGCAAAGTTTGAGCTGCAAGCAGAGGTAAACATGTTCAGTTGTTCATCTATTTATTTCTTCTATGATCTGGTAGCCATTTATATGGAATCATATTTCTCAGAAGATTTCAGTCTTGCTATTTTTGGAATTAAAGCAGATGATGATTGTAAGTATATGTTGCAAGTTGAAATTATGCTGCAAGTTATGAATTCTTCTCTGATTTCTATATGCATTGAAAGAGCTTCATTAAATGGTTGTTGATATCATGGCTTCATTGGAAGCATGATGTCACATGATGAGCCAATTTTTATTGGTTAGAAGTAGGGTAGCATAGTTGAATAAGCTCATGGCTGAGCATTTCTAGTTTTCACAATACATGAGGTTTGTATCTAGTATTTGGTTTCATTTTTGAAATAAAGACACCATGCCCAATGCATATAAGGAACTATTGGCAGGGGAATTTTGGCTTCAAATGAGGAGCAGAGTTGCAGAAGTTTGGGCCAGATTTGAATGACATTGGCTAACTCCATAACCTAATGGACTAGGCACAACACAGAAGTTGCGGATGTCTGTAGAGAGGAATATTTGTAGGGATAGGATTGAACAGAGGAAAAGGCATAATGTTATACTTGTTCTTGGTGCCTCACAGGGAGAGCATCATCCTCCATAAGGATCCAATGTTAGTATCCAAATACTAAATTTTCAACTTTCTCCTCGTTACAGGAATGGGGTTATTCTCATAGCACCAAGAAGTGTTGTTCCTGAGCACCGGGATTGTATATGCCAGAAGTAGTACTGAGCTTTTAACTTGCCTCATTAGAGAGGAGGTAAGGGAAGGTTGGAATTTCTTATTCCATACACCCTTGATGTATGGCTATGATGCCTTGATTGAGATAATTTGGCCTTTAAAGGCTAATTTTATTAAAGGACTTGCCAAATTATTTTCCAGAAGTCGTTCGCTTTTGCACAGGCTTGATTTTTAATTCCACCAAAAATTTGGTTGTGCCAAAAGGAAAATCTCTAATGCTCGAAGCCATGCACCTGTAGTCATACAAAACAAGGGTTAGCCACAAGTCAACACATAATTCAAGACAAATCCAGTGCATAAGCATCAAACCAAGCCACGAGGAGGAGAAGGCACCCTTATGCTCTACACGTCAAGACTACTAGCATAAGAAGATTAGGCGTTCACGTTTACATAGCAGATTGGACATCGTCCATCTTGTCACTATGATTTGTTTGTCCGAGATCGAAGTAAAATATCTCCTGCAAAAATTCTCCCAGTTACATCCCTATTGCTCCTTCATCGAAACTCGTGTTGTTTATCTCACAACTTTCCTCCTACTTCTGGTGGTTCTTGGATCGATGGGTGACATAGGCATGGAGAATAAGAGGAAGAAATCATCGTTGACATAGAACCTAGGATAGATGATTCCATGGCAATATTTTTGGCTCTTCAGTCTCTGGAGGTAGATGTTACAGGTCTCACTACAATTTATGGAAATGTTTGTATAACTCTGGATTGCCGAAAACTGAGACCGCTTTTTCGATTTCACATTTCCCTGAGATCAATTGTTGCTAGATTATTATTACCCATTCTTCCTTCTACATGACCTTGAACCAACTGATGGGTACATCGCAGATGAAAGGTGAAATCATCCAAATGTCAAAACGCTAAACAAGTGTCGGGTTCGGAGCCTGCAAGGAACGCATCTCTAGCATTGGGACGTTGTCTTGAAAATGGGTGTAAAGAATTTGAGAAGGGTTTGATGGGATGAAAGAACAGGAAACCCACAATTGTTGATGTTTGGCTCTTTATTTTTACTTCTATTTTCTATGGGTGYGAATAGATCCCTTCACAACACAGATTAAAGGACCAGATSTGCAACAGTGTGGCATCAATTGTTAAGATTATACAAAGGGTTTTCCATTCCACAGAAATTCACTTAAGAGATGTAAGGTCTTAGATTGAGCAACGAAACTAAAGTTAAATCTAAAGTCAAAAGTCTTCACCCAATTTTTGTGGAAAATGACAAGTAAGGAACCAGACTCTGCTACAAAAAGCACTCACCAATTGCCAACCATTTAGATGTTTGTAAAGATATTATGCAGGTGCTAAAGGATAAGTGGATCAGTGATCTTAGCGTATGTTACACATCAAAATTCTCACTTTGATAGTGTCGCAAGTGTCATCATTACAAAGGTCACAAGTGTCGCATTTTTCTCACAAGGTCGCAAGTGTCGCATGTTGCTCACAAGTATTGCAAGTGTTAAAGAAAGCATGCTGCCATGATGACTATGTCATACCTATAAAGACATGAGAAGGACACTTGAAACACCTCAAACATTTGATTTGGAAGAGAAGAAATGATTCAACAATCTCATGAACCTTTTTCCATCTGAAAACACTAAAAAAACTAAGCTTTTGAAGGAGAGCGCTCCCCTATACCTCATCTGGGAGCACTAGCGCTCCCCCTTACACTATCTGGGAGCATTATAAATCTCCCTTGGCCATTTTGAGGGATTTTTGGTGTCTTTAGGAGCGTTGGAGCCCCCCTTTAGCCTACTTGGGAGCGTTGTAGTGCTCTGATGTCCCTTTTGAGGGAGCGCTACCTATTATGGGCAGCAGTTGAATTGTTGAAATGAATGGGGGAAGGATCTTTTCATTCTTGGAAGGAAGTTGGATTCAAATCCCTAGTTCATCCATGATCTTAGGGCAGATCCTCAACTGAAGGAGGAAAATCCTCAACTTCCCCAAGGATATTTCAAGTGGTTAAATCCTCTCCAAGGCTATATAAGCAAGCTTTCTAATGGTGAAAGGGGACTAGAAAGGGAGAATCACACCAAACTTATGATCTTATAAGTGGTGCTGGAATAGAGATATTTTGGAAGCAAGAGACCTATGATCTCATAGGGAGAAATTAGTGAATCTATCATCATTCAGATCGTGGATCTTTTGAGCAAGGGGTAGACAAGGAGGACTTGATGAAACTGTCGCAATCCATCTATGGTTGTAAGCAATGTTTTGTCCTCATTAATATAATTTGCTTGGCCTGTTTCTTTCTAATTCATGTTCAATCTCACATGAATTTGTCTCTTTAGTAGATAGACCTATTTCGTACTAATCTTGATAGAGTAGGAAGTGGTCGTACTTTGTTTGTCTACAGGGCTTATCGAAGAGCGAAAGATTGGAGCTCAACTCAGAGCGTGCAGGGACAAACACCGGTAAAAGGTACTTATTTTCTCCTTCCTCCTCACACACTAGTCCACCTAGATATAAAAGGAATTCAGTGACCATGATAAGCACTTTCTATCTTAGAGTTAAGAATCTAGCTCTTTGAGGAGATCTACCTGTCCGCAGGGAGATTTTCCTTCAACAGAAACTGGCGACTCCACTGGGGAGTCTCGAATCGAAACTTTTTGGTTTTGATTTCTCCTCATAGAACTTGTCTTACCCTTTGATTTTTTTCAGACCTAGTTCACCCTCATAAGTTTGATTCCATATGCTGATTGACTCTTTACCCCATCACACTCAGCTTACTTGTCAAAATTTGATCAAAATTTTGGGTTTTTGGACCTTTTTGTGAGTTTTTTGAGCCTGGCGCCCCCCTACCCATGTTAGCAGAGCGCCAACACTCCCTGGAAGTGTTGGACAGAGCTTTATAACACTTTGGTGGCCCTTATACCAGAGCACCAACCCTCTTTTGCCCAAAATCTCTTCAAAAATTCCATTTTTTGGAGG
>SNQJ01S0015917.1:105662-130281 GCA_010110895.2 Picea sitchensis | reverse complement strand
CCCAAGCATAGGTATGCCTGCCTTGGGTTTGAAACATGTCATAATATTTGTTGGATGTTTGTGTGTAGCTTCTGTCAGGTTCTCTGCATCTATACCCTTGCTTGAAAGTCTACAAAGCATTTCAGTTATCAACTCTTGTCTTCTAACTTCATACTTTGGGGGGCAATCTATTACACATCAAAAATGCTCACTTTGATAGTGTCGCAAGTGTCGTCATTACAAAGGTCGCAAGTGTCGCATTTTTCTCACAAGGTCGTAAGTGTAACATGTTGCTCACAAGTGTCGCAAGTGTCAAAGAAAGCATGTTGCCATGATGCCTATGTCATACCTATAATGACATGAGAAGGACACTTGAAACAACTCAAACATTTGATTTGGAAGAGGAGAAATGAGTCATCAGGCTCATGAACCTTTTGCCATCTGAAAACACTCAAAAAACTAAGCTGTTGAAGGAGAGCGCTCCCTTATACCTCTTCTGGGAGCACTGGCGCTCCCCCTTACACTGTCTGGGAACATTATAAAGCTCCTTGGCCCTTTGAGGGAGAGTTGGTGTCTTTAGGAGCACTGGAACCCCCCTTAAGCCTATTGGGGAGCGTTGTAGCGCTCTAATGGCCCTTTTGAGGGAGCACTACCTATTTTGGGCAGCAGTTGAGTTGTTGAGATGAATGGGGGATGGATATTTTCATTCTTGGAAGGCAGTTGGATTTGAATCCCTAGTCCATCCATGATCTTAGCGTAGATCCTCAACTGAAGGAGGCAAATCCTCAACTTCCCCAAGGATATCTCAAGTGGTTAAAGCCTCTCCAAGGCTATATAAGCAAGCTTTCTAATGGTGAAAGGGGACTAGAAAGGGAGAATCACACCAAACTTATGATCTTATAAGTGGTGCTGGAACAGAGATATTTTGGAAGCAAGAGACCTATGATCTCATAGGGAGAAATTAGTGAAGCTATCATCATTCAGATCGTGGATATTTTGAGCAAGGGATAGACAAGGAGGACTTGACGAAACTGTTGCAATGCATCTATGGCTGTAAGCAATGTTTTGTCCTCATTAACATAATTTGCTTGGCCTGTTTCTTTCTAATTCATGTTCAATCTCACATGAATTTGTCTCTTTAGTAGATAGACCTATTTCAGACTAATATTGATAGAGTAGGAAGTGGTCGTACTTTGTTTGTCTACAGGGCTTATCGAAGAGCGAAATATTGGAGCTCAACTCGGAGCGTGCAGGGACAAACACCGGTAAAAGGTACTTCTTTTTTCCTTCCTCCTCACACACTAGTCCACCTAGATATAAAAGGAATTCAGTGACCATGATAAGCACTTTCTATCTTAGAGTTAAGAGTCTAGCTCTTTGAGGAGATCTACCTGTCAGCAGGGAGATTTTCTTTCAATAATGTATAATGGCTCAAGGATGCCACACTCAAGAAGACAAGACGTTGACAACCTATATGGTGTTCTTAATTCAGATATTAGCCTAAATTCTAACAATATTGCTTAGCCATTATACCTCAAAATCAAAGGTTGGTTGATCAAATTGGGGTGCCAAGAAAATCCAGAACACTCATCGCATCCACAGGAGGGAAATAACCGGATGGAGAATATGCAGTATCTAGCCTAATATATTGGACCAATCCAAGCATCAAAATCAATTCAGTTATTCAAGACAATACATAAATTGCCCAAATTTTCTTCGATCCTCAAGTTTTGTTGGTGACAGAGAATCAGTTATTGGTCATATCTTCAAAATTGATTTTTGCCAGATTTTGTGAGTATTTGATGGAAGAATATCTTTTGGGATCAGCACAACAAGGAGGGTTTTTATTCCAGTTGTCGGAGAATTTTTGCATAAAAATAACTTCTTTTTATTCCACTTGGCATAAGATTGGTTAAGGCTTGTCCAAATGAATAGGATCTAGAATCAATTTAGATCTTATCAGAATTTAGATCTTATCAGAGTCCTGATTCATTATAGTTGTTAGTTTAAAGATTGATTTGAGGGAAATTCTCGATTTAGCTTTTTGGGATCTGATTTTACCATCATGGATCTATTTATTGTAAGACTCTCAGGAGCCAAAGAGGAGGACCCAAGAGGGTAAGGCCTGAGAAGAATTTGATTAATCAACTTGTGTGTGAGCATTGTATGTCGATGGGCGGTTTTATTAAGCATTCATTTCTGATATTGAACATCCCTGTGAGTTATGTTATCAGATTGTTATTTCTTCATTTTCCTTTATGTTTTTCCCTCTTGATTGAATGAGTTACAACCATTGAGAATCAATGACTGACCATAAACAATATATTCTTGAGCAGTAATATTTGTTGAGATCTGCCTACTATTTGTGTTCTTTATTCAAGTACCTGTCAAATCCATTTTGCAAAGAGAATCTTTGTTTGATGGATTTTCTACTATTTGTCATATTCTCCATTCTTCTAACCATCATCATATAAGTATTTTGTCTAATATGCAATTCACTGGCCTTCAATCTAACAGAGTGTTTACTTGACTCCTTGCCCAATGGTGATTCACTGGTCTGCATTTTATCTTATTCCTTTATTCTTTCTATTTCACTTTACCTGATCCACCTTTTTTCAAAACCCAAAACACATGCTTATTTGTAAAATCATTGCAATAATCGAAGATGTGCTAGGATTTACCCTATAGCAGTCTAGGGGCAACTTCTAGCACTAACAAGAGGGTTATCTTGGAACACATACAAGCTATTATAATCCATGAAATAAGTTAAACTATTGCAAATGCCTAAAAATTAAGTGAATGGTGTGTACCATATTTCCTAAGATATTGATTAGCTATGTTTTTTATTGGGAAACTAAGTTGTAATATTATTCCTTCTTTGTGATCCAATGGTCGATATTTCACATGAAGATATTTCATTCAATTTTTCCCTAGCATCGTACTCATTTTCTCCATTTCGAAGAAACCTTCATGTGCTTTGATCTAGGGTGATTTTGTTGGGCCAATTTAAAGAAAAAAAATTATCCTCTTAGGGTAAAACATCAGTGCCAAGAAATGGATTCAAAGAAAGTGATGTAAAATCAATTATTTCATCAAAGTCAAATTCAATGGAGCCACAATCCAATGCAAAACAGGTAGTCTCGATTTTCTAAAGATAAGCTTGTTTTCTTATTGTACTATGTTTGTGTGGATTGCATTGGGTTTGTAGCATAGTTGGGTGTTTAATCTTGTCTTCATTTACCCTAAATAAGCTCATCCTTTCCCCCTCATCACAAACCTCCATTATTAGTACTTTCCTTTTATTTGAATGCACTCTAAACTTGTTAGCAAATCCATGCAATAACTAGTCTTTCTTGGCCATATTGCATGAAAAATATAGTGAGTGGAATGCTCACAAATTTGCACGAACAATTGTTATTTGTGTGTATAACATATATCATCACCAATAAACCTTATTACAACAAACAACACAAATTTTAAGTGGGTTGCATGTTTCTATATTACAAAGAGTTTCTTGTCTATCCACTCTCCATGATGTCAAAAAAGGGGAGTTCATGGCTATTGACATACATAATGATATAGAAACAAAGTCTAAATATGGAGATTCAAATTAAGGGAAGACAAGGGAAACCAAGATTGGTCTTAACCATAGGCTAAGCATTATCTTTGTCATTGTATGTGGTTTAATGGGTGAAAATTCAAGGCAATTGGTAAACGATCATAAGTCATAAGACGGTTATCTTGGAACACATACAAGCTATTATAACCCATGCAATAAGTTAAACTATTGAAAATGCCTAAAAATTAAGTGAATGGTGTGTACCATCTTTCCTAAGATACTGGTTGGCTATATTTTTCTTGGGAAACTAAGATATAATATTATCCCTCCTTTGTTATCCAATGGTCGATATTTCACATGAAGATATTTCATTCAAGTTTTCCCTAGCAGCATCCTCATTTTGTCCATTTCGAAGCAACCTTCATGTGCTTTGATCTAGGGTGATTTTGTTGGGCCAATTTCAAGAAAATAAATTAGCCTCTTGTGGTCAAACATCAGTGCCAATAAATGGATTCAAAGCAAGTGATGGAAAATCAATTGGTTCATCAAAGTCAAATACGATGGAGCTACAATCCAATGCAAAACATGTAGGCTTAATTTTATGAAGATAAGCTTGTTTTCTTGGTGTACTATGTTTGTATGGATTGCATTGGGTCTGTAGCATATTTGGGTGTTTAATCTTGTCTTCATTTTCCATAAATAAGCTCATACTTTCCCCCTCATCTCAAACCTCCATTATTAGTACTTTCCTTTGCTTTGAATGCACTCTAAACTTGTTAGCAAATCCATGTGATAGCTAGTATTGCTTGGCCATATTGCATGAAAAATATAGTGAGTGGAATGCTCACAAATTTTCATGAACAATTACTATTTGTGTGTATAACATAAATCATCACCAATAAACCTTATTACAACAAACATCAAATTTCTTAAGTGGGTTGCATGTTTCTATATTACAAAGAGTATCTTGGCTATCTACTTTCCATGATGTCAAACAAGGGAAGTTCATGGAAATTGATATACATAATGATATAGAAACATAATCTGAGTCTGGAGATTCAAATGAAGATATTTCTATCAATCAAAGATTGCAAAATCTTCCAGGAACCCATTTTATCATGCAAATCCATCTAGCTTCAAATACTGAAAAGTTACCAAAGCAAGTCAATTGTTTTGTCAAAATGAAAGGGGAATATGCTTCTATTTTTGATTATGTGGATGTCTCATTTAGAAATTTCAATTATCCTACCAGTGAAATAGTCAAGCAAGTATGGTCATTGTCCAATAAGTTGAATTTTGGTCAAGTGAAGCTAGAGCAGTTTCAAACTCCATATGCTAAACATGTTGTATCTATTCATGACTAATAAAGCACTGCACCCATTGAAGTGCTTAGTCATAATATCGATCTATAAATCAACATAAGATCATAAAGGATTATAAATCAACATAAGAATATGATAAAGGATTACTCACAATTGATCAATATCACTGGAAAGAAAAATGAATTATATGGTCTAATGTTTTCCCAATGATAGGACATTATAGATTTAAACCCTATATATGGATCCTTCTCTTTTTGGATCAGTATACCACACTTTCTACACTAGGACATGGAACACACAAGAGAAACCCAATTTATTTCCATAAGCACAATAAAAAATTATCCATTAATCAAAATAATTAACACCACAATAACAAGAAGATTGACTCCTCCAGGATCAAATAAACAACACCATTGAAAGAGGCTAAGATTTCATGACATGGTAATCACAAGACCATTTCAACCAAACCAACATCTAATCGAAGGAGAAAACTCTCATTAAAGAACATAAATCTTCAAATATAAAACCCCACATAAGTTATAACTATACCATGATAAGACAACAAAATCCAAGGCATGACAAGCCATTGGCCACCTCTGCTACTCGATCTAGGATTTGTATAGAACTAATATGTGTAACAATAGGATATGAATGAGATCCTTCTAATCCCACTTACCGACAACTCCTTATTAAGGTAGTGGGGGATCCACCTAAGGTTTGTTTGGTATACCATATAATAGGTCCAAAATCAAGGAGTCTTGAGATCCTCCCAAGGGTCAAGAAACTAACAAATGGAGAAAAGAGGAGAGCCCCAACAATTTTGTTTAATAAGCCATTTTTTTAACATATTACAACATACAAGAGAGAAAACCCTACCCTATAGCTATGCGGGAGATTGTAAAATTGTTCCAAGCATTCATTTTCTTTTTCTGGCAAAGAAAACTCAGTAATCTGAAGACTGAAATATTCCAAAAAGCAAGGATGGGTTCCAACAACAATCACATAAACAATTAAAGTTACGAATTTGGCCGAATTTCTTACCAAATTGAACAGAGAAGGATATCCAGATGCTATCAAAGATTCAATACTCGTGTTTTTTCTCTACCTTGCCAATACCCTCATCTAAATGCCCTCCATCAAGATATTGTGTGTGATTTATACCAAATTGGAGGGCCAAATTTCTTCCGGAAATCCCCTTTTTCTTTGGAAATTGAGCAAACAGAAGATTAAAGTTTCTCATACCACAAAATTGGAGCGAATTAAACCATAAACCTTGATTAAAACCAAATGGGAGGGAGAAATTGTTACCATAAATTCTCATGTTTCTGGAAATTGGGCGAATGCAAGATTTCAACTCCAAATTTCATGGGCTAAATACATATCTGTTTCTCTCTCCCTCATAGAAACTTGGGATAACCCTCTATATGGTTTTTCTTTTAAAATAAATTAGGGGTGAAGAATTAAAGTTTTAAAAAACCACTACGATACAAAAAAAATTGCCCAATAAAAATTGGGAGGCCCCTTAATTTCTCCCATGAGCGAAATTTCACTCCTAAAATCATCCTTGCTTTACTTATTCTATAAAAGTGGGTCACTTTGTAAGAAACTTATTTGTAAAAGTGAGGCTATTAGGAGGGGTATCAACACATGGACCAACTTATACTTACCATGTGGCTCTTTAGTTATCGGTTTAATGCCTTTTTTTCAAAAGGGAATAACTTTCACATCCAAACTTCATTTTCAGTGATGATTTTCTTAAACAATCAATTTTTTCGAGATCTTTCCACCGAGACCATCAATTTCATATTTGTATACATATTTTAATATGACATCTCCCAATGATGTTTTTCTTACTAACACCAACTACTTCCAATGGAAATCCCATATGGAGGATTTATTAAGAAGTAAGGGACCGTACCAGATAACCTTGGGAAAAGAAGAAGAACCCATTAATGATGGAAAGTATGCCAAATGGATTAATAGGAATGATGAATCTCGTGGACTAATCAGAATGTCCATCTATACCAATTTAAGGTTTCACCTTCAAGGAATTGATGCCCCCAATAAATCTTTGGAAAAGCTTGAAGTTGTGTTTGGTAAACACAATATTATTCGAGCTCATGAATTGGAGAATCGATTAATGAATTTAATTCCAAATGATTTTCCTTGCATTGAAGATTACTTGTCTAAGTTCAAAACACTTAGAATTTTGTGTATAGAATGCCAACTAGATTTGTTGGAAGATAGATGCATATATGTTATTATTTCTAATCTTGGTAGTGCATATTTTGTTTTTGTATATACCTTTTTTCCACCCGAGAAGATCTAGGGAGTGCTTATTAAAAACCCTCTCTTGAGTCATTTTGTGATGTTATGATTTGAGAGTAAGATAAACTTATGCAACTTGGATTGATTAGCACTATAGGTACCTCCAACAAATCCTTATTAGTCCAGCAGAAAGATAAATCCAAGAATCCCAAGAAGCAACATACTCACCTCAACAACAAGAAAAATAAGGTTCTCATACCCTCTCAATCAACTTCCACTCCTAATGGTTACAAAGGAGAAAAATCTAAAAGTGAGAAGATTGGAAAACATTGCAACTTTTGTGGGAAAGATGGTCATGATGAGTCCAAATGTTTTAAGAAGATGGCAGCTTTAGAAGCAGTGATGAAGAAGCACAATATCAATATTGATTCTACTTCTTCCTCTTCTTCTCATGAGCATGCACTTTCTGCATCTAGTTTCTCCTTCAATGCAACTTATGATTCTTCTTTTGATCAGTGGATTATTTATTCTGGAACATATTATCATATGGCTAAGGATAAAGCCATATTTCCTACTACTAATGAATGTAACACCAATAAAATATTTGTTGGTTGTGATAGATCTCTTAGTGTTGTAGGGTCTGGAACATTCGAGGTATATAATGGTCATTTCAATGATGTATTATGTGTTCCAAGTCTTTCCTGCAACCTTCTATCAGTATATCAAATCACTCATTCAGGTGAAGGTAAATCCGTAGAGTTTTCACATCACCAAGTTGTAATTAAGGATCTAAAAGATCCTCAACGTTTTCTTGCAAATGGACTTGCTAATGTTATTACCAGGTTGTACAAGTTTGATAACTTTGGGTCATCATGTTTTCCATAAGTTTTTGTTGCTCATAGTGATGACTTCATAAAAATTTGGCATGAGCAGTTTGGTCATCTAAACTATCGCTAATTGTAGCAACTATGTAATCAACAAATGGTGAATAGTTTTCCTCTTGTTTCGTGAAAATATGATCTTTGTGTCGGTTGTGCTCTTGAAAAACATCATCAGGAAAGTTTTTATAAATGTGAATCTTTGCATGCCTCGACCCATTTGCAACTTGTTCACAGTGACTTGTGTGGTCCACTTTATTATCCTTCTTTTTTTGGGTGCAAGTATTTCTTAACTTTCATTGATGACATTTCTAGACGCACTTGGATTTACTTATTAAAACTTAAGAGTGAATTTTTTGACAAGTTCTTTCCCTACAAGTCCCTTGTAGAAAAGCAATATGGATATCAACTTCAAAGGTTAAGAACAAATAATGGAGGCGAATATGTGAACAATCAATTTACAAGATTATGCATTGCATAGGGCATCCAAATGCAAGACATTGTTCCATATACACCACTGCATAGGGCATCCAAATGCAATACATTGTTTCATATACACCCAAAAAAAATGGTGTTGCTAAGAGAAAGAACCACACATTAAAATAAATGGTTAATTGTATGATCCAATCTAAGGGATTAATTCTAAATTATTAGGCGTAATCCATTAACTGTGAAAATTACATAGTAAATCGCACTCCCACAAAGGCTCTTAAAAATATAACACTAGAAGAAGCATGGAATAAACCTAATCCATATGTAAGTCATTTCAGTGTATTTAGTAGTGTAGCATGGATTTACATTCCTGATGAGAAAAGGAAAGCATTGTTGCCTAAAAGTGAGAAGTGTATATTTGTTTGTTATTCTGAATATGTCAAATGTTACAAAATTATTCAACCACATTGTAATGAAATTATTATTAGAAGAGATGTTAAATTTGTTGAAAAACCTTGGCTTGCGAGCCTAATTCCACATTTGTTCCTTCTTCGGCTTGTGAGCCATATTCAACGTTTGTGCCTTCTTTTATAACTATTATGGTTTCTTCTTTTTAAGATGATGACAGTGAGGATGAAAATCCACCTCCACGTGCTCACCTTCCTCCAAATGAGTCCATTGAACCTAAATCTACACTAGCACCATCACTTCCTAGATGGATCTGTTCAATACGAGAAACAGTTGGTGATGTTCTCATTGATCTTTCATATCAATGTCAGACACGTTCACAATTCCAGCAAGCCTCTTCTCTTTTGGCTTAAGTTTAAGAGACTCATGATCCAAAGAAATTTTCAGAAGCTTCGGGCCATCCATATTGGGATACAAAAATGAATGAAGATTATCGTTCTTTAATGGTGAATGATACTTGGGATATTTTACCTATTATGAAAGGTAGAAAACTTGTCAGATGTAAATGGGTCTATAGAACAAAGTATGCATTAGATAGAAGTTTTGAAAGACACAAGGATCATTTAGTTTCCAAAGGATTTTCCCAAGTTGAAGAAATTGACTATAATGAAACCATTTCCCCTATAGCCAAATTGAATTCCATCTTCCTCGTTCTTTCCCTTGTTGTGTCACGTAAATGGGAGGTCCATCAAATGGATGTCAAATCTACCTTCTTGCATGGGGATTTGCAAGAATAAATCTACATGGAACAACCTCTTGGCTATGTCTAGAATGACTCTGGCCTTTTTTGTCTCCTTACTAAATATATTTATGGTCGTAAGAAGGATCCCTGAGCTTGGTATGCCAAAATGGAAAAATTTCTTCTTGACATCATATTTATTAGATGTCATTCTGATCCTAATTTCTATACCAAGAAATTAGTAATCCATATCATAATCCTTGTTCTTTATGTTGATGAATTTATCCTCACTGGTAGTGACCCAAAACTTATAAACCATGTGAAAATTGGCCTTAAGAAGAAATTTGAAATGACCGACTTAGGCTATTTGCACTATTTCCTTGGCCTCCAAGTTTTTCAAACCAAGGAAGGACTTTTTTTTCCCTAGTCTAAGCATGCATGTGACCTTCTTCACCACTTTCACATGGAAGACTCAAAACCAACCCCTTATCCCTTCTAATATGGAGTCAAACTTGATACCACCTGTACTTCTCCCAAAGTTGATGCCACTTTGTACCATCAGCTAGTTTCTAGCCTCTTGTACTTGACTCATACCCATATTGATCGTTCCTTTGTTGTTGGTATTATTTCCCAGTATATGCAAACACCCCATGAAATCCATTGGAAAGTAGCTAAAAGAATACTTCGATATGTTCGGGGTATAGTTCAGTTTGGGATACATTACAGTTCAGGAGGACTCCTTTATTGGTTGGTTTCACTAATTCATATTGGGTCGGTGACCCTAATGATCGAAAGTCTATTGTAGGTTATATTTTCATCCTTGGTTAAGTACATGTCACTTGGGCCTATAAGAAACAACAAATTTTTGCTCTTTTTTCAACAGAAGCAAAGTATCGAGCAGTGGCTAATGAAAGTCAAGAAGTTGTGTGACTTTGATAGATCCTTTCAGAGTTTGGATTCTAGAAGCAACATCTAACCACCTTCTAGTGCGAAAATTAGGGTGTCATAAAGCTCGCCAAAGATCCAGTTTAGCATCAACCAAACAAACACATCAAGCTACACATGCACTTCATCAGAAACATCATTCATGATTGAGTTAATGAAGTTCTCTTCTTCCCTACAAAAGATCAAGTTGTAGATATTTTCACAAAGTCTCTTATAGAAGAAATGTTTTCCAAAATTTGATCTATGTTAGGAGTTCAAGAAGTTTCCCTTAAGGGGGTATAGGCTCTAATGCCTCCTTCCTTCTCCTATTTTGTCACCTTTGTAAATCCTTCAATGTTATCCCAAGTTTTTCTTAAGGGGGGATGTTAGCATATTTTAACACTTAGGAGTTAGTTAATATCAACTTGGTCTAATGTGTCGTTAGAAAAAAGTGTGTTTCTTAGTGTGTTCCTTTAGTATGCATTTGTAGTTAAGAAAGCCAATGGTCATGATATGTTCCCGACATAGAGTGATCTAATGGTTCATATTCTCCTCGATCTTAATGGATACATCGATTTATGGCTTAACACCCGATTGGTCCATGATCTATATTTTAAGAGCATGGAGGGTCATTTATTAATGATCGATTGTGAGAAACTCTCTTGTAAATATCTCTGTAATAGTTTATTTTGCATTAATAAATTTCTCCAAGTGGCCATGTTGGTTGGGGCCTTGGATTTTTCCCTGTAGGGGTTTTACCACAACAAAACATCATTGTTTTTATCTTTGATATGGTTGTGTGATTGGTTACTAAAGGTGGTCATCCTCTATTGGAATACATGTGTTGTCGAACACGGACCAAGCGCACCAGTGCGCCTTAAAGCGCATTAGTGATTTAAAGTGTATCGATGCTCTTTAAAGCACACAAGTGTGATAAACTATATAATGCACAACAAATATGTTACAATTTGTTTTTCTTGGGTTTATCATCAATGCGCCAAAATAAAAGGCAAAAAAAAAATGAATGACTGGGAATTTCATTTTTTTTAAAGTATGTGTTTATAAATGAACACATTATTCATTATTTCATTTTTTTGGCAAAATTAAGAGGGGAGATTTGTGAAAGAGAGATTTAACAGGAAATACTTTCAAGTAGGTTTATTTTTTTGAATAGTCAAATTTGGAACGGATCATCGTAGGCCACATACAAATATACAGAGGAGCAATTTCAGGTTTTTGACTTCATTCTATTGATCATATCAATTTCTCCCTATTTGATTCAAACTATTTTCAATGCATTCTAAAAAAAATACAATGGTTTCATAGTTACCTTTGGTATTGGAAGCCCTAGTTTTCTTGTTGTTTTACTTAGTTCCCCTCTCTATATTTCACAAGTTTTTTTTTTTTTTCAAGATATAGATTTTTATAGGTTTTTCTTACTTGTATAAGGGGCATTTAATATCCGTTGCAATGGTATAACTCATTGCATAGGATCCCAAACCCTGTCGGTGTCAGGTTTTATTTCAAAAATTATTTTCACGACATGCGGTGTGCACATTACAGTAATGTCGCATCGGTGCTTTTATTTCTGTCAACAACACTGATTAGTTTAAAATATAATTACTAGTGATTTTAATATCATATGCATGCGCATTATTCGATGCACAATATGTAGTCATAAGCACCAGTATGTGTAGGTATGTTGAGCCCATCGGGTCGTACTATTTCATTAAATGCACCGACATATTATTTTGTAAAACTATTTCCTAAGTTATATATTTGGCAATTTCTATTATTTTTATTATTGTAAAAGATGGATGATAGAAATTCAAGGAAAACAAATTATTGCAGCAAGCGCGATGGTATCTCATCCCAACAAGAGAACAAGGCTAGTTCTTTAAGTTTTATTAAAAATTTAATTATATATTTCAATTATTTGTAGATTTAAATTAATGTTGTGTATTGGTTAATATGTGTCATGCAGAGAAAAAAATTGAAGAAACTCGATAAGATGGTTTGTAATCTGAGTGAAAAAAGAGTGTAAAATCTTTATGAATAATGTTGCCAAAAAAGGAATTAGATGGATCAAAAGGTAATCAAAATGAATTTTTTCTTTGAATTTTTACTAAAAATGAATCTCATAACATTAAGCGCTAACAAGTTTTAAACACAATTCAATTTCACATTATTTTAATGTTATGCAGTGATCACTAGCGAGGAAATGGAATGTCGTCCTAAGTGGAAAAAAGTATGAAGGATGCAAAGGATGATGACGGTTTGGTCATTAGTTCAACTGGAGTGGTGCTTGAAATTAATGAGAGGGGCAAATTGTTTTACAAAACTTTGACGGATATAGTGGAAAGAACATATAGAATTGTTTTCCGCTTACAATACAAAAATCAATCCAATGACTCCAAGAATGAGGTTACACATAAACTATAGGAAGAGTTTCTAAAGCAATGATCAATGAGACGTGTGAGACTTGCAATAAAAAAAACTTATAATAACAAATAAGAATCATTTAAAAGGTATTATTACTAAACATGTTTTTCTATAATATGTTCCAATAATTACCAAATTAATTTGTTTTGCTATATTTACTTTCATGTATATTTAAAAAAAATATATATAGTTCTTTTTCATTTTCAGGAAGATTATGAAAATTCCAAGAGAAAAGTGAGGAGAAAGCCAATACGAGTCGATAGGGATGTCCAAAAAAGTGTACAAGGAGATATTAAAAGAAATGAACATAATTGCATCACAAGAGGAGGCATCCCAACAACAACATGTGTTAGAGGTATGCAATCATTCATTTATTCTTTTATCTACAACAAATTTAATTATCGTATGAAATACTAATTTTCAATTGATTTGTTGCAGAAAAGAATAAAAAATGGAACCCATTCAACACATAAGACATGATGACAAGGAAGAAAAGGGTTGATCACAAATTTTGTGAGTACTTATATTTTTCAGCCTTAATATTTCATATTTGTTGTGATCCTTATATTTAAATAATAAATTTACACTCATCAATGGATGTCTTCTAATAGGTGTTAATATACAAAGAATATCCAACCAATGAATTGATCAACATTGGGTTAAGGGCTGAGAGTATATGTTGAAGTATCAAGGTTTAATTGAACAATTTGTAAGTAGCTATGTTGCTTAGCTTTCCTTGTTTTATAATTAATGGAACAATAAGAAACGTTTATTTAATTATATCTACTATGCTTTGTCATGGCGTATTAAACATACTGGAAACAAAGTATGGAGAGCAACCAACAAAAGAGATTTTGATACATGGCATGCAACATGATTTCAAAAGCATGTGTATTGTTTATCAATCACTCATTGGTATTACGCTTTTTTATTTATGTAGTCATGTATATTATACTATATATATAAATGTAAATTTACTTATTACACTTTATTTCTATGTTTGTAGATGGAACATGAACAGGAAGAACATGAAAAAATAAGTTGATGAAGAAAACATTCGTTTAAATAACCAAAGTAGTATAGTGCCTACAAGTGATGAAGAAATGAGGCATACATGCAACTCAAGAGATGACAACAATTCAAGTGATGAATGTCCATCAACATAATTGAATGTTATTGCAAGTTGTAAGTTTTGGAATATTTGTTTGTGAAAATCACAAATTTTGTTTTTTGTACTTGACATAATGTCCCAATTGCATGAGGACATGTTAACAATAAGTGTTAACATTTACATATTGGTTGCACTTTGATTATTGTGGACCTTTACGTTATCCCATTTTTTATGATGATAGGTCAATTATTCATATAGAGTAAAATGAGTTTCTTATTTTAATGCATTGTTGAATGTTGTAAAATGTTGTGTTGTTGATTAATTAATATATGGAGGATTTACATTGTTACAAATAAAAGAGGTGTAAATCGTTGGATAACGCATTAATTCAATCATTATATCAAAACAAAATTATAAAAAAAAAAATTACTATAAAAAAATATTTGATTTTGAGATTATTAATAGAAAATTTGTAAAAAAAACAAATAATTAAAATATGTACATATCGATACATTGTATTTTTTTGAACTCACTAAATGGAACATGCCATAAAATAGATGGTGGTGCATTTTTTATCAATAGGCATGAGTTCCCATTAATCAAATAGAAGCATTGGTGCTAACAATTGTGAAAAAGCAAAATTACTTTAAGAAAAAAAATGTATAATTGATTATATTTATTACTTTAAGCAACATAATGTACGACTAGTCACATTGGTGTTTTACATATAATATATGAATTGATGCTTTATATATAATATACGTGCTTTATATATAATATATGAAATGGTGCTTTAATTATCATATACACACCGGTGCTTAGTAACAAAAAATGGCGTTGACATCTCACCTCAATTTATGGAAATTTCACTATCCTTCTAATATGCACATGGTAGTACAGGCACCAGTGCGAGCATCTATAAGAGCATTGTGGAATAATATTTATACGAGCACCACTGCTACATAAAAAACAACATGAACCGATGTGTATAGTAACAATAAAGCATTGGTGTTTCATATAACATAAAATACAATACTTGTGCGTAATACTTTTAAGAGCATCGATGATTTGATATTTTGTGTGCACATCGGTGCATGTTGCTTAAAAACACATTGGTGTGTGTTTCTTAAGAACACATCAGTGCATGTGAATTAAAATACACTAGTGTGTTTGTTACCAATAAAAACACCGATAAAAAAACCTTCGTTGGAATCTCCGCCTGCCTAAATTTTTTTAGTTATATTGAACATCTATTCAAACCTCCTCTTGAAATACCAGAGGTTGTAGTGGAGTTTTTTTTTTAATTTTGTCAAATATCGTAACACTAAAAACCTCTGTTATAAGGTGTTCTCCTTGTAGTGTGCAAAACATATTGAACAATGTACAAAGATAATTCTATGATGAAGCAAAGATGTGCAGGCCCAGGATGAACATTTAGTTGATTTAATAATCCATATACAAGCAAAGGAACTTGCATATCAACAAGATCAATTACAGATCGATAAAGGGAGGGACTAGTAGTCCTCCCTAGAGGAAATCCCTATAGAAATTCATGTCTTCACTCTCGAACCCTTTGAGGATTTGTATTCTGGCATGAGATAATGGAAACATGCAGTTGATAATTATCTCAAGGGAATTACACATGTGATAATCTATTATCTTGTGGAAGATTATAGAGAATATGGAAAATAATTGTCATTTCCCCTCTTTTGGACCAAAAAAAATTTGTTTCCATATGTACAGGTATCTAAGGAACTGTATGATTATATTAGCACCAGTAGAAAATATATTAGGTCTCTCTCAAAATTAATGAAGCAATCATACATAAGTTTAATAAGGCTCCTACCAAGGACATAACATTGGTCAAAACGTTGTTGCTTGAAATGGAGAAATTTGAAAAATCAATGAGGAAAAGTATTGCATCATATAATGCACCTTTAAAACAACATATAATTTTTCCCAAGGAGATACATTGAATAAAAATTTTGAGAGATGGACAAATTTGTAACATCCTGCTCTTGCACACACTGAGTGGACTTATTCTTTGAGGACACTTGCGTGCAAGTGATTTGGGTCATTATACTATTGGTTGTTTCGATTATGAATATGATATATTGTGGATTTTATGATATGTTATTTTGTTGTATTTACATAAATAGATTTTATTGAATGGGTTCTCCTCAGTGTGCAAGATTATGTATGTTAGAGGATGTCGAGGCATCGATGAAACCCCTTGGACTCCGGATCAAGTTAGGGAGGGGATTGCTAGGGTTTGAATGTTGTTGATGTGACATATGTACATATGATTAGATATTATGATTTTGATTGTTATCGTTGACTTGTTTCGTTGATGGATGTAGGCTGACGATAGTTTCCCGACTAGACTCACATTTGGAGTAAAGGGTTCACGCACGAAAACCAGAGACATTGAGGGAGAGGTGTGGTAGAATATCTGCCACATCCTACTAGCACTTTCGTCATGGCTCGAACTGTAGGTTAATGATTACCTAGCTTGAGAAGACCCACGATGTTGTGAGGGTAGAATATGACAGTCGTTCACGATGATTGTAATGTCCCTAGACATCCATGTTGGTCCACGCTACGCCAGAGAACGCTTTCATTCTCTCTATGGAACATACTGTAACATACCCAACATCCAACTAAGCTATGCCACATAAATTTTTTGAACTACATGCAATTAAAACATATACACACACAAAACTCTTACGAAAACTTTATATATGAAAATGTAAACATACAAATACATATGTAAATGCATGGATTCATACTAAAATAACAGTAAACGTATACATGCAGTATATACAGGCAATACCCATAAATATACAGACAGTTATAAAGACACATAAGATAAACCCATAAAATACACACATAAATAACAATGCAGCATGTAAATATATCACACAGTTGACACTTGTCTTGGTAATAATATCACCAACTGTGTGCAGACCTTCCACGATCATCCCAGCCTTATACCACATTGCTCATCACTCTCAACAGTGGGTCACCCCCGATTTGGGACTAAACTCCACCTAGGTAAAAGGATTCCTAACCAGACTAATGGTTCATAGACAATAGGAAAGACTTCTTCCCAGGTGCTCACTCAACTAACAACCTACAGTCCTTCATTCCCCACATGTCTGTCCCACCCCGGGAAGTGTGCCCCTTATCTTCTCAATATTCCTTCGATTATCCCACTCCCTTTTCGGGCTTCAGCAACAGGTCGAATAGGAAGTCTATGAGCCCTGTAGATATAGTTTAGCACCTTCAGGAATTCAATTCCTAACAACTCTCTCAACTAGAGGGAAAATTCTCACGGGCCTAACAACCCGCTTCTTCAGTCCAGCTCCTCAGCTAACCAGCTACACAAATAGGTATGGCTATGGATACGAGTTGAGGTACAGTGATAGGACATATGGAGGATAACTGACTCACTGAGTGAATGATCATCGAACAATGGTTGAATGCTGGTTGAATGATGGAAAAGATGAAAAAATGAACTAAGTCCCAAAAATATGTATGCATGTCCCCAACTTAACACTTGTCATGTTGGGAGCTACTTTGGCCCACTTGTCTCCAACTTTGGAACTTAGGATAAAATAATTATCCATACTTTATGATTAAATAAATATTAATATAATATTCCTTTTGGGCTTAAGCTCCCTAGCTTAGCCCTTTTCCTTAACTTTTAGGCCCCTCCCTTTCCCTAACTAGTCGAGTTTAGTTCCCCATATCTTTTATCGTGGTCAGTCTGTGCACAACGATGTATTTTATATTAGTGATGAGACATATATACAAAAATAGGTGAACTGGCCTTTAACATCTAGTCTCTCCAGCCTAATCCAAACATAAGCACCCTAGCTTATAATAACTGGCTCACCAGCCTATAAAATTCAACATATACACAAAGGCTCCTTGGCCTCAATATCGCGTGCACTCAAATTGTTGCGTGCGGTATCCAGTAATGTGCACACTTCATCATTTTATTGCATTGTACAAGCACGCACTATGCCATGAAAGGTTCATACAAAAATGATATCAAATAGCTCACTAGCTTAAGTACATTTCCATTTACATTACAATTGGGTTTGGGCTAGGGATATTACAATCCCCTCCCCTTATTTATGCACTGTCCTCAGTGCATCATGTACCCATATACAACAAAATTTCAAAAATACTCAAAACGATGCATGTATTTTGCCCGCATTGCATCCTCATTCTCCCAATTAGCATCCTCAGAACCATACCAGGTCCATTGGACCTTTACAAGCCCTATGGCTCAATTCCAGAGATTTTTTATTTTTCGGTCCAGAATGCATACTGGATGCACTTGAAAAGTGTCTTCTTGCTCCACCTGAATCACATTCCAATCAATAACATGATTAGCATCAGGTATATATTTCTTGAGCAATGATACATGGAATACATTATGAAAAGACATAGATGCATGAAATGCAATCATATAAGCTATTGGACCAATCCTCTCTAGGATTTCAAATGGCCCACAATAGTGAGTTGCCAACTTTGAACAAGTTCCCAACTTCAGGGAACTTTTGTTGGCTTTCAATTTCAAAAATACATGGTCTCCCAATTTAAATTCCCTATGAGTTCTACCCTTATCAGCATGTTTTTTTCCTGTCTTGGGTAGCCTTTAAATTTTGTTTTATTTTCAACATTTGCTCCTCCATTTAACTGAGAAAATATGGCCCAACCAGTAGTCTATCTGCTGGGTTATCCCAGCTTACTGGTGTGTTTCACTTTCTTCCATAAAGTGCCTCAAATGGGCTCATATTTAGATATGCTTGGTACCCATTGTTATAAGAAAACTCTATCAAGTGTAGGTAGTCTTCCCATTTTGATGGTTTATCCATCACATACATCCTTAACATATCATCAATCACTTGATTCACTCTCTTTCTTTTTCCATCTGATTCTGGATGATAAGTTGTACTAAAATTCAAATTTTTTCTAAATCCATTAAATAAACCTTTCCAAAATTTTGAGGTAAATTTTGGATCTCTGTCAGACACAATTGTCTTGGGTATGCCATGTAATCGAGCAATTTATTTTATATAAACATCAGCAATGTTGACTACCTTGTGAGTGAGCTTAAATGGAATAAAATGGGCAGCCTTAGTAAGCTTATCCACCACTACCATGATAGAATCATGTTTCTTGTTTGTTCTGGGAAGTTTGGTGATAAAATTCATTGTTACAACTTCTCATTTCCACTCAGGAATGGGTAATGGTTGTAGCAAACCAGTTGGGTGTCTATGCTCAGCCTTTACCTTTTGACATTCCAAACATTTGGCAATAAAATCAGCAACCACTTTCTTCATGTCTGGCCAATAACATTGGTTTTTGGCAGCTGCAATAGTTTTTTGATAACCTGGGTGTCTAGCATAAGGTACATTATGAATTTCCCTCAATATTATACTTTTCAATTCATGAGAATTTGGTACATAAATTATGCCCCTGTACATGAGAATTTCATCATTATCTAGCTTATATTCCTCAATTTTATGCTACAAAATACCTTGTTGTGATTTTTCCACTAATTCCTTGTATTGCAAATCTGATTTGGCAGCCTCTATAATTTTGTCTTTAAAATATGATTGGTACATGATAATGGATGTAGCATGCAAATCATGCACTCTTTTTTTGAGTGCATCAACCACTTTGTTCTCTTTCCCCTTGATATGCTTTATATCAAAGTCATATTCACTTAGAAATTCTAACCATCTGCTTTGCCTAGCATTTAGAGTTGGTTGATCAAATAAATATTTCAGAACATTATGGTATGTTCTTAGCTCGAACCTTTTCCCCATGAGGTAGTGTCTTCATTTCCTCAAGGCATGCACTATGGCTGCCAACTCCAAATCATGAGTGGCATAGTGTCTTTCATGCTCCTTTAACTTCCTTGATCCATAACATATAACAAACCCATTTTGAGTGAGGACTCCAGCAAGTCCTTCTTTGCAAGCATCTGTGCAAAAAATTAAGTCTTCATTTGGGTCTGCAATCCTTAGTATTGGAGCACTTGTTGATAATTGTTTCAATTGTTGGAAACTATTTTCACAATCCAATGTCCACTAAAACTTCACACCCTTATTTTGTAAGGAATTGATTAGGTGTGAAATCTTTGAGAATCCTTTAATAAATCTCCTATAGTAACCTGCAAGGCCCATGAATGATCTAACCTCTGTCACATTCTTTGGCACTGACCATTCTCTAATGGATTCTATCTTCTCGGGATACATTGTTATCCCATTCTTTGAAATGATATGCCCCAAATGATGAATTTGCTTCTGATAAAATGAGCACTTACTCAATTTGGCATACAACTAATGCTCCCTTAATACTTGCAACACCATCCTCAAATGATGTTCATGCTCTTCCTCTGACTTAGAATATATAAGAATGTCATCCAAAAAGACAATGACAAACTTGTCTAAATATTCTCGGAAAACACCATTCGTTAAGCACATGAAAACAGCTGGTGCATTTGACAACCCAAATGGCACCACTGTGAAATCATAATGATCATACATTTTCCTAAAGGAGGGCTTGATTATATATTCCTCTTTAATCCTTACTTGATGGTATCCTGACCTAAGATCTATCTTTGAAAATATCTTTGCATCCTTCAATTGATCAAAAAGATCATCAATCCTTAGCAGAGGATACTTGTTCTAAACAGTCACTTTATTCAACTGTCTGAAATCAATGAAAAATATTAATGTTCCATATTTATTCTTCACGAACAAGATTGGGGCACCCCAAGGTGACACACTTGGGAGTATATACCCCTTCTTCAAAATTTCTTCAAGCTGCATTTGCAACTCCTTCAACTCTAGTGTACTCATTCTGTAAGGAGTCTTCGACACTGGGGCTTCTCCAGGCATTAAATTATAGAGAAATCAATATCTCTCTTTGGGGGTAGTCCTGGTACCTCCCTGAACACATCTTCAAACTCTTTTAGGACTGCATAATCTTCCAAATTTGGCACCTTATCTTTAGGTGTCTCTTCCATATGAGCTGCAAATATTTGACACCCTTTTCTGTAACATTTCTTCAGCTGCAATGCTAAAATTTATCTGATGGTTACTGCCCTGGGAATTCCCTGCACTTTCTTTAGGTTCCCTTCCTCATCCAAGAAATTAAATGTCTTTTTATGACATTCTAGGATGGTATGATGCTAGTCCAACCAATTCATCCCAATTAGGCGGTCATAAGAACCTAAAGGAAAGATGTTCAAATCTACCCTAGTGTTCAGAACATTCATGTCCATAAGACATGACTTAACCATCTCATTAAATTTTATTTTGGCTTCGGTACATAGCTGCACCAACCAAGATTTTGCATGCTTGTTTCTTGGCAAATGAAAAATTTCCACCATCTTAGTATCTATATAACTATGACTAGCTCCTAAATCAATTAAAATAGCAATGGTTTGGTTGTTTATCATACCTTCCACCTCAATCATATGTGATTTATACTCTGCTTGCTTGTTGTCCAGTGCTGCATATATCTTTGGTACATTTTTTCCCATGTCCTCCACTGTTTCAGGTTGTTGTACATTGTGAACAGTTCTCACTTTTTCACCTATGTGAGGACAATCTCTGTACATATGATCTCCTTTAACACCCCAACATTAAATAGGTGGCTGCCTTGGCCTTTGACCCCCTGCCTCAATCATTCTGCGTTCTCTAGGAGTTTGTTGTCCCTGTGGATTTTTTCTGAAGAATGGTGGCTTAGTTCCCTTCTTCCTCTGATCCATATTGAAATTCTTTTTGTCTTCCCAAGATTTTTGGAAAGTTGGCCTTGTTTTTTGTTGATCATATAGGCATTTAGCTCGCCTTATGGTCTCCTCCAATGTCTTGGGATTATCATACTATATTTTTTCACTGATGAATGATGGGAATCCACTCAAATACCTTTGAATCTTAACTATCTCATCCTTGATGAAAGAAACATACTTCAGCAGTTCTAAAAATTTTCTTTCATATTCATCAATGGTCATACTCCCAAGATTAAGTTCAAATAACTCTTTCATTTTCTTGTCACAATATATTTTAATCAAGTATTTCTTCTCAAAATACTTCTTGAATTCCCTCCAAGTAACACTTTTCTCTTTAATCTGTTGCACCTGCACAAGTTGATCCCACCACATGGATGTCTTTCACTTGATTTGATATATGTCAATTCTACCTTATGCATGAGAAGAATAATTATGCAATTGAAAATACTTTCTCATGCCCAACAACCATGTTTTTGCATCTTCATCCTTCTTTTGCTAACCATCAAATGTAGGAGATTTGATTTTGTTCATTTCTCCTCATAGCTCATCCACCCCAGACCCCTTATGCTTCCTAACAGGGGATGGACCTGAGATGCTATGTTCCCTCTTGTTGGAATGCCTCGGGGAATGATGGTGATATCTGTTAACACTTCGGGTCCTTCTTTTCTCATCAGGAGACCTATTAATTCCTGATTTTCTTGAGCCACTCTCCTTATCCAATTTATTTTCTATTCTATTCAAGATCTGCAATAAATTCATGTTGAATTCACCCTACTTCCCCTTGGCTCTCATAATCCTTTACTTATCATCTTTATGGATTTGGACATCCTTCTGCAAACTTTTAATGGTCTCTACCATATTCATGTTTTCATCTCTTCCTTCTCCATGTCCATTGGAGTTTGTTCCTTCAATGCCCAAATGGACATCCATCCCTCTGATCTCATCTTCCTGGATGTAAGTCCCTTGTGCCTCTTCCATTCCTATGGAATCTTTGTTGATCTTGACCTGATCTAGTTGTTGTTAACTCTACAAAATGTGCAACCAACAAAACTTTGTCAGACTAACTGTTTCAACAATTTCATGAAAAAATATGAACCATTTTGGTTCAATAATATATCAGAAATATTTATTCTGATTTTCTGGAAATTTGAATGCCCAGATCAATTTTCTGGGTGGATATTTAGATTCCACTGACCAACACCTTTCCAATGCCTTCTCCCATCCTCAATTCCAAGTCTTGAGCAGAACATTATGGCTATTAGAAATTTGCCCATTAATTTTTCTGTTCCTTTTTCAACTTGGAGGAAGTCTGCGTTGTAATTAAGCAATTTATGTTAAGAACCTATACCAGATCTACAAATATACTCCAGAAATAACCAAGAATAAACCATAAACCATTCACCATAACAATGAACACAAGAAATATCCAAAACCCTTGAAGTAGGGAAACACCATACAATTGATCCTATTATGGAAGGGATCCTCTCCTGTTCACTTGCCTCTTCGAGGGGGATTCCTCCTAATGAGCTTCAGCTCCAAACACAATATTTATCTTCATGTCCCATTACATTGCTTAAACCCCTTTATATAGTTCTACCATTACCTAAGAACATTCTAGAGGAGGAATCTTCTAGAAGTAGAACCTTCTAAGAAGTCCTCTTACATTTATTATATCTAACTACCCATTTATTATGTCTAACTACCATAGTGAACCTTATTTAATAATATAGTGGACCTAGTCCACCTTATATTGAATGGCCTCCACTATTATAACTATGGGCCCTCTGGGCCCCCCCACTACCTCTCTAGCTACCTAACATTCCATCCCCCTTATGAAAGTGTTGTCCTCAATGCTTGATGTACAACCATATACCAGGGTCCCATGAATAAGTGTGGACCATAGTGTTGAAGTAGACTAGAGAACCAGGGTCCCATGGAGAAATGAAAACCATCATGCTGAAGTAGTCCAACATCGATTGTGAATTGGGATCCCATGCCCAAGTGTTCATGTGAACTCCATATGAAATATATCTGAACTTAAGAACCAGCTGAAAATGGTACTCCAAATATCTACATTGATCATGGGGATCCAAATATGTAGATCACTCCATATCCCCAAAATCATGTGAATAACATACTAGTATTGAAGAATACTAAAAAATATTGTGCATAGAAGACGTTGGACTTCTCTCCATAATGTGCTCTATATGAGGTGAAGGAGAGTCATCAAATAGAAGATGGAAGTGGTTGTCATCCCAGAAATGACAACTATCCATATACCAATCATCACAATCATCCTCCAAATCATACCAAGCATACACTTCTTGATGATATTCATTCATGATGTCCGCCATAAGAAATCTCTCTTGCATGTTATCCAATGAATCTTGAATACTATGGAAACTATCATTAAGGCCATCTGCAAGGTCATGGAATTTGTCATCCAATGTGCCACACCATTGGGCTTTGAATGCTTTAGTAATATGTAGAATTTTTTTTAGGGTTTGAGAAGAAATAGCCATCTGAGCACCCTGTGAAATCGGCAGTCCCGTCGCCATCACGAAAAAACCCAAAAAATAGAACAATAAATTACTACAGAAAATCACGACGTTTTCTGGAAAAACCCTGAAAAACTGTTGAATTTAAAATGTTCATAACTTCACTTCTCGGACTCTGTTTCGGCTGATTTGTTTTTTGAAATTGGTTGAAATTGTGAGAGGAACTCGGATCTGTAATTT